>JABASD010003886.1:0-17762 GCA_019776165.1 Pogonognathellus flavescens | reverse complement strand
CTACAAATTCCTAATTGCCGGTCGGGTTTTGTACCTCACCCGGCAATTGGGAATTTGTAGGTTCGATTCCTACATAGACTAAATTTTTAGCTATTTGACTGAATCTTACCTTGCGTCACATAAAAATTAGTGTGTTACAAATTATCCAAGGTATAAAGTCTAATTATTCATTTCATATGATTTACGATTTAGATTTATGAATATTTTTAAGATCATTTGTGTTCATGACATGCCGCATTTTTGACGTCTATATATTAGAACATATAATGGGATTGACATTTTGAAACCTATAGTCTAATTCTATACGCCTGACAATTTTCGGTATTGTGTGTGTGGAATTGGTCGCCCAACTATGGCATAATGCCAATGGAATGTTTTGAGGGCAAATAGTCAATCTGCTTAATTGACGGCAGCATTACTCCTGTCCCATGCACAATTTTCTCATGAAAATCCATCATCCATAACAATAAATGATTGATGACACGGAAATTACAAGTCTAAATTAGGCATATTATAATCTTCTACGTTTCTGTGAAATTCAATTAAAGTCTCGAATAGCAGTACTCTAAAAATGAGTAAACGGCACTTGATAACTTAATTGGTATGTAATTCCTCGTTACTTTCAATTAAAAGTCATAATTATCTATCACAGTAAATTTTGTGCAATAGTTTATTTTGACGATTAAAGTGTACATAAAACGATGATAAAACTATTTGAGTCATACAGTTTTGATTTTATAAACAATGAGAAATTGAATTACACAACACGGCCATTGAAGATTTTATTTATTGTTTTTTGACTGGGCTATATTTCGAAACTCCTATCTTACACCCACGATCGATTCACTTACAAGTGTTGCACAATTAAAACTATTGCACCCATGCCGTATTTTATACACCGAGCAAAACCTTCAGTAACTACACACAGACTTTATTTCATAGAATATCAGATTCCTACTATGATTGTAAAATAAATGTCTATCCTTAGCAAATCATTTCTGTTAATATTGTTCTTTGTGTTTAATTTGAAACTTTCTAATAATCATCGCTACGTTAGCGATATGCACAGACATGGATCTGGAGGACGAGCTGCACAATATCGTAGAATTCTTAAAGCCCAAGAAAGGTGTCGTCATATAATTCGGATTAATAAATTAAATTATTTACCGGAAACTTAAAACCTGTGGTTTTGATTTTAATCACAGTGGTTGATTAATCGAATGATGATTTTTAGTGACTTGTTGTATTTTGATAGACATTGGTCTGGGACATTTCACAGACTGACACAATGGGCTACGTGTTCACACGATTCGACCGCGCTTGGTTGGAGTGGCTCAATCCGTTATTCAAAGGATGAATGGAGTTGTTGGGGTTCATTTGCCTACGTAAAAAGCGAACCGGTTTTACTTAGCTTTACAGTTTACTGTGAAAGAAATGGAGGTGGTCTGGGTCTTTGGCTAACCGTGGAGGGATATGCTGCAGCACATGAATGGCTCCCCACACATGACATGGGCCAAATTTTATACTAGGGATACAATCTATGCAGGGATAAAGTTATAAAATTTGATGTTTTCGGAACTACCAATATGGTGGCAATCAGTAAAACGTCAAGAAATCTTGGGACCCGAAAGGCTAGCCCAAAGACAAAGTCGATTATATTTTACCCACCTGAAACCTTGGGTTATAAAAATGTGATTAATTTTTTTCATTCATGATATATAGTATATAGCTTGGGTAAAAGGTCATTATTTAATTAGGTACCGCAGGCAATGGCGTACAAATAGGGTAAGCAGGGTAAGCAAAAAATACGGGCCCCCGCGTTTTGGGGGCCCCGAAGGAGCTCAACAAGAAAGTAAATAATATATTTAAATATTATTTGTGACATTGAACGTAATTTTATTAAGAGCCCATTGCAGATAAAATTAGATTTTATCTTTTAAATTTTAAATATAATAAATGTAGTTTACATCTGAATAAATTTGCCACTTACGCTCTAATTTCAAATAATTTTCAATGTGTACGAGTATGTCCATAGTTAAAAGTTGCCGAAAACTAGTCCTAGACACAATACGTACAGGTTATTCATATATCTCTCGGCAAGTGGCACGTATGCGTGTCTATAGCGGGTGTCAGAGTGTACCAAGGCCCATATCATTGTTAAAACTTAAGCTAGATATTTTCGGAAAATTCTAAAAAATCACAAAAGGTACAATATTTGCCTATAAAGTTTGGAAAAGCTTGCAAAAGTTTTCGCGCTACGCGCGATTTTAAGCCAGTTTTGATTTATTTTATCCTAAAACTTCAAATTTAATATTACACGTCTTTTTTTACTATGAAGTCAAGAAAACAAGATATTTTTGATATATGGCAAGAAATCGGAGAAAAACTGCGCTTCGCGCGATATTTCGTAAGATTTTAATTCACTCACAATTGATACATTGGCGCATCCAGTATTTTAATATGAAACGGAAACAAGCAATTTGGGGTAGGGTTGCGAACAGCAGGCCCCATTTACGGTCTTTAAATTCTTTTAAGGATCTGAAAACGGCAAGGGCACATGGTTCACACGTGGAGACACTCCCTTTAATTGGTGGACATGACCTTTTACGGCTGTTTTTACGGGACCTTATTGCGTTGCCCCTCAAGGGGGCCCCCAATGGCAAATTGCTTACCGGCCCCCGAGTTTGTTTGTACGCCACTGACCGCAGGCAGGATACTTGTGCAGTGAGCTTTGTTTCTGTCTGTCCGTCCATCTGTCTGCATATAGAATGCCTAACCCAAGAACGCTTTGAGATAATGCCTTGAAACTTGGTACATATATAACCGGGATCCATATTGTAAAGTTGAGATTGAGGATAGGTTCAGGTAATCTGTCAACTCCTACGTTATATTTCACTTTTTCAAGAACTATTGATTGAATACAGGTAGCCTCAGAGAGAAGTTTCTTTTAGATAAAGAAACACCGTCAATTCATAATTGATTGCCAACCGGACACGGTAAACTAATGTACCTTTATGTTTATTGATAAAATAAAATATTCTGTATTCTAAGTAAAGCTATATAAAATATATTTATATTTCAAATTGGAGACCGCCAACTTTTGAATTTCAAGACCACAAATGGTTTAATATTTCGAGAATTGACTGTTAATGTTTTTAAATATTAATGGCACATGTAGTCAAAATAGTTATTCAGATACAAACTTGCACAGTGTCAGTGTAACAATCGACATGCTGATGTGATCCATCATTTTGGATTGGAGCATCTCATCCTCATTTTTGATGGGATTCATAAAAAGTTCATGCTCATCATGGTAAAATTCCTTGCACAGTTTTAGTCTTCAATGCGACACTTCATTTTGCCATTTAAAGTGTAGTTCAATTTAAATTTGAACCTTTGGATTTTATTACAGCGAAAGAGTGACTGGAATTTACGCCGAATTTAATGGCAATGTTGATTCAATGATTTTTTCATTCACATTGTTCTGTTCAAGACATTATAATATTTAAATAGTCAAGTAACCTCTTCAGCCTAAGGATGGACTGTAAATACAAGAGGTTTGATGAGCCAGAGACTGGAATATGAGCACCTTGGTTTGTTTTAAGGGTGTGTCGATTATTGTCATGCAGTAACTAGAAAGTCGATAAATGAATTATTCTCAGCCGAACGTTTAAAAACTCAAAATTTTTTAGAATGAGTTAATATGTTTGCCTATTTTCATTTATACAGATACAGATACTCACGATTTGTTTTATTTTTTCAATTTTTGTTGTTTCAATCAATATTTTAATCATTCGTATTTCCTTCATTACCCAATCGTGGGCACACTGTTTGTGTTTGTCCGCACGTTCTTTTCCACTACTAATGCGGAAGTCATGGGGTCTAAAAACTTTTTTGTTGCCATTTTTGTCTAACCTTTACACTATTAACTCTCTACTATCCATTGCACTGCCACGTTTCATGACAATATGAAAGATCATTTTCTTGTAAATTAAAGTTTCACACTAATTTTCTGTTTTTCCATTTTGATAAATTCTGGCCCGTAACAACGGGCCAGAATTTATCAAAAAATTAGAACCGATTTGTAAAGTATAATCGATCTGCAAAGAAATTCAACTCTGATACGCACTTTGATACTTTAAAAATTTGCCTTCTGCACTAACTGTGTTCAAACCTTGCAAATTTAAACTCAAATGCATAGACGTGGTATTGTGTTATTGTATGAGAGTTACAATCAAGAACGAAACATTTTTTTTTACTTGAGAAATCCAATTTAAATTTTGATGTCTTATACTTACGTTGAATTAGTATAATTAATTTACAATTAGATTAATGCGTATTTTTAATTTGTTCTCTTGTGCTTGGTCACTTCTCTGCCTATAATATATATTATAATTAATCAATGTATGAAAGCTAAATATGAAAAAGTAGTACATATGAAATCAGGCATAGTTGACATATTTCTAGTCATTTGTCAATGCATGGAATCGAACAATTAAACAAGCTGATTTATATCAATTGTTGTTGCTGTTTCGTGAAAAAAGATGATAATACGTGACAAACTCTTGTATTTTTATAAAGCGCAGTTTACAGAATGTGGATGACGGATGACATATTTTAGTACAACCTCATTCTGTCCTACTATCTGTGCAAGTGCAAATTTTGTCTCATATACTTCTGATTTAGTCATTCCCGAGTATTCCCATTTCCCATGCAGCAGCGTTATGTAATTAATACATGCAAACTGTTTTTGCTTCTTATCTTATTATATTTTTGTGTGCTGTTTGACGTGTGATATGACTGACAATTCTATGACAGTCACTTTTGTGAACGTAAATGAATTATGTTGTTCGTCAACGGGTCAAACCATTATCGTCATATCCTCGGAATTCTAAAGATAATATGATATTTACACTAATTGTATGCCTCATTGTCAATCTGTTCTCCGTAATATGTTACATTTGTTTTAATTTATATCTTTGATTTTTGTTACCTTAACTTGTACCAAAAATAATGTACGGTGTTGCATTTGGTTTAAATATAAAAAGGAATTAGTGGGCTGCAAAAACATTTTTGTGGAATACATTGCAAATATCAATTGTAAGCCAGTATGAATATCCGATTGACTGATTAGTTTTCCTACGATAAATTATCGAATATTTTACAACTATTGGGAATATTCTCGTTGTAGGTATTAAATATTCGATTTGCATCGATGCATATTACGCACACATAAATACTTTACATCAAGGTTTTTACAAGTCGATAATTTTACATCAAGACAGCATGCATCAAAATAATGAGAACATTGTTAATGAAGTTACGATGTATCTGGTTATGAGGAATGTATTAAAATAAACTGGACGATCATTAAATGATCAATAACTTTATATATTGACCAATATACAGGGTGCTCATTAAATATAAGCTAACACTTTGACCACAAATAACTCGCGAAGAGATCAACCGATTTAGACGGGGTGAACATTTTCGGACATACAATCGCATTTTCATATGATCTTGAGAAAATTACATATATCGGGAAGCGATACCGGAAGTGAGAGTGGTGGCCTAAAAGTTTTGTAAAACGCTGCAAGTTCTGCCCCATATCTTCGTGTTAGGGTAATTTATGGCCACCACCAATTCATTTATTAAACAATAAACTAGATCTATTATGAATATATCTACATACAAAATAACTTCTAACATTTATTTAACTTTAATACTTATAACTAATTACTAATGAAAACTAATTTCCTATGAAATGAAGACATTAGTACGAAATGTTTAAAAATTAAATTGGGAAAATTTTCATTTTTATCGGAGCAGCGTTTTAGAAGTTGCGCACAAGGCACACACATTTTATAACGCAATATTAATTATTTTACAAGAATTTATGTCATATGTCCATTTCATATAATATTAACCAGCTTAAACTGATGCATTTGTTGTAACGACACTTACTGTAACAATTATTTGTATTTTGTATAATGTATTAACTACTCCTGTCACCTGCACAATGTTCACCTGAAAACGAATAACAATTAATTATATGATTGATAACTTTAAAATGACAAGATTAAACTGCTTATCTTCTCTGACTCTGTCACACAAATAGTATAAAATGAGAGTCACTCAATATAATTGAGTCACAGTACTCAGAGTTTAATTTTTACATTTGTGACATCGATAATATAATATTCAATAATGTTTAAGCCCATAACATTATTGTACGCTGTGGTTTTAGTTTATTTAATTACAGTAACTCAAGTAAATTCTCAAGTTACCCCTGCACCAGCCTGTCCAACTAATGCATCACTATGTGCCCCACCAGATTGTCGCTGCTTCCATCCTTATGCTCCTCCAGGTAATATATACAATATATAATATGAAACCTTACTATACACTACAATATAAGTTTACATTGTAATATGGAATATAGTTGTATAAAATATAATTTTCGGTTGAATGAAAAGTTATGATATCTGGTATGAGGAATATACATTTAAAAAATTCAAACATTTATTTATTTATTTTACACATAAATTGGAAAAAATTATATTCACACATTTATAAAGACTCAAAAATTTTGAACACACTTAAGTAGAAAAGAAATTATAAAGAGCTCGCTTGTACTTTTCTGATGGAGATTATTGAATTTTTTTAAGTAGCGAAAAATACTTAATAAGAATGACGTTGACACAGTAAACAACTGTTCGGTAAAATAGACAGATGTGTATCGTACGATATAACCGTTTATGTTTATTTATTTATTTGAATTTTAATAATTTTTTTGATTTGACAGGGGATAACACACCAGCCACCACACCCCAAATTGTCTATCTGACTTTTGACGATGCAATTAACTCTATCAACTACGATTTTTATGAGCAAAACTTGTTTAACCGCAAGAACCCAAACAATGCCTCAATATCCGCCACATTCTTCATCACCCACGAGTACAATGACTACGCCAGAACGCACGAACTGTACCGCCGTGGACACGAAATAGCCTTACATTCAATTACCCATCGAAGCGATCAATCCTACTGGTCAGGCCTGACTGAAGCTGGGTGGAAATCAGAATTCACCGATCAAAGAGCCCAAGTTGCCAGATTCGCTAATATTCCCGAAAATCAGGTAACCGAAATAATATTTATTATTAAAAATAGAGAAAATTCAATGAAAGAACTGCAAGTTTAAGAAAAAGTTTTTGCTGCATATATATATAATTGCAAAATTCGATTTCAAATTTAGTGAAACGGAATTAAAAGTTTAATTATATTTTCGAACACGTTACTCACTAAATTATATATTTCGGATTAAAAACTACCTGAGCATACTAGGTATCGTATTACAATTATAATTTTAGGCTGGTTGAAAATTGATCAAATAATCAAAAAATTCAAAGCAAAGAGTCACACAATTTGCATTTTGGATTATATGACTAACGAATTAAATGTTTTGTTGTGAATAGATTAAAGGAATGAGAGCAGCATTTTTGCAAATCGGGGGAGACACAATGTACAAAGCTTTATCGGATGACAGTTTTCAATGGGAATGTTCCAGGCCTACCTACAGTTTCAGACCAAATCTCTGGCCATACACTAATGATTACAAATCCAATCAGGATTGTGCAGTTGGCCCATGTCCCGTCGGCAGATACCCGGGTTTCTGGACCGTACCTATGGTGGATATGTTAGGAGGAGATTTCTATCCATGTGCTATGTTCGACACTTGCACTCCTACCGCAAATTCCTCCGCGGAAGTTTTCAATCTTCTCAGAACAAACTTCTTGGATCATTACGAAGGAAACAGAGCTCCTTTCGGGCTTTTCACTCATGCGGCTTTTTTCCAAAATATTGATTTCGGCGAACAAAGAACTGCTGGATATAATCAGTAAGTTGCATTTCCTGATTTGATTACCAATTTTCAAAGCAAAAATTCTTCTTACACATTTGGGGTGCAAAAAATTTATTTGTGTATTATTTTTTAATTTCTTTTTCAACGTTATATTATTCAAACATTATTAACAGAAGAAATTAAAAGCCAGAAACAGTAATAAAATGATAAGAAATTAATAGACGGGTTTTTATAATACTAATTTTTAAAGTGTAATGTGTTTAAGAATTTAAAATATTTGTTACACTATTTTTTATAGATTTTTGGATTATTTGGAATCCCGGGATGATGTTTACATAGTGAGTGTATCAAAGGCTATGGACTATATGAGGAATCCTGTGCCACTTGCTGAAATTAGTAACATTGCTTCGTGGAGACCCACTGGTATTATTGCCAAAGACTGCCCAGAAATTCCACCATGCAGATATTTTGGATCACAAACACCGCATGCTGGAGGGGCTGAAAGATACATGACGTCTTGTCAGGCATGTGTACCAATGTATCCTTGGTTGAACAATCCTTTCGGAAATGATGTATAAGAATATTCACAGATGTCACAATAAATTATTTAAATAAGCTTTAATAAAACCCTAATTAAAGTTTAATAAATAGTTCTTTATTATTTTCAACACTCTGGAGTAATATCATCATCATTTCATTTGTGACTTGAAGCATTTTTCAATTTATTAGGCAAGGGCATATAATATATGAATTTATAATGTCGTGACTACTCCTGTCAAGTGTCAACCGTTCTGACAATCAATAATATGATTGATGACATTATAATCACAAGATAAAACTGCTTTATCTTCGTTGTTTTCAGTCGAATAGATAGTATTTATAAAATGAAATTCACTCAATATAGTTGTGTCACGTATTATAATACCCAGACAGTTTAATTTTTTTCGTATGTGAACTCAATATCATTTTCAATAATGTTGAAATTCATATCATTGTTGTACACGTTGTGGTATAAGTTTAACATTAATGATCAATGTAAAAATGTACGTAAAAATGTACGTAAAAAATTGTCCATTAAAAAAGTATTATACGAATCAGAGTTTTCAGTTTTTAAAGTACATACTTCAATTTTAATATATGTATATATATAGTGTGTAGTAAATCAGCTTTACAGTTTTAATGCTTATAGATAGGTTATATAATATTTATTATATTATTAGAACATAGTCTTAAAGTTATAATATAATATTTATGTAACGTGTTTCTACCAAGAAATATATTTTTGTGTTATTATAATTATAATAGAGCCGATAAATTAATATTAATAATAAATAAATATGATAAATTCCGAGAAACACAGTACCACTCACACTTTTCTTAAAATAATAATAATATAATAGTTCACACTGTGGTACGAATCCCCATGAGATATAATATTACATTATAACCTTTACAGTAATATCGCAGATGCACACTCTATTTGCAAAGGTTGAATATTAACTATAAGTCACAATAGGAAAGGTCCCATTTACTCGTTTGTACGACACATACGGATTGAATTTTAACCTTAAATGCCAATCATCAATGCACAATCTCTCTTTGCGCGTCAATTTGGACTCTAAGAACAACAGGTAATAGACAAATAATAATCGTATAATTTTAAACAAAAATCGTCAATTTTCAATCCAATCATAATTTCTTTATCGTAGTGTGCAAAATGATATGCTGGCAAGATTGAATGTTTCAAATGCTAGTAAGATTACAATTTTAACTAACCAAATACTTTTTACAACCGAATGTATTACTCCCACTGTTAAAATAAATGACCCAATTGAAATCGCTTGTTTTAACGTCATGAGCAATACAACTTTAGAGAAGTGGGCTATAGAGAGACGAGGTTTGTGGAAATATAAGTGGGATATAGAGAGACGAGGTTTGTGGAAATATATATTTTGTTTATTACTTTTATAATTTTCTGGGAACAATTAATACAGACGTTTATTTCCAATTTTTAAATTGTTTTTAAAATTGTTTTTTTAAGACGACCTGTCTGAGTTTTTCTGGTATGTGCCCAGTAAGCATGAAATGAAATGTTCATTTCAGTTAAAGGAGTTTACCACTGATAATATTTTCAAACAGGAGCCTTGTCATAACCCATTAGTATGCAAATTCATGCAAACGCTTATTGAGGTACAAATTAATTAACTTGTTATATTAAGTAGTATAATATTATATATTATAAACAAATTGCACAGCAGCAGAAAAAGCAGGCAAATTTTAATTTTGAAATATGTTGATGTTTTGTTTTTAGCAAAGTGGAAGTAGTTTACAACAAAAAAGTAATTGCGATGTAGACAACGCACTCAGGCAATGCTGAAAAAGGGAATAGTTGTCTGTAATTTCAAGACTGATCATTTCAAAGTTGAAAATCAATTGGCGCAAATATATTTCATGGGATTTAATGACGAAATTTGTAAGTTTGGTGATTTAAATTACAGTAATTTCTTAAAATCAACAATATTCATGTTTTCTTAAATCTTATTCAGAAAAACAATGTTTCCTTGAATGCAATTGCAGATTTGAATATAAACCACGAACCTCCAAAAGAAGCAATTTTAGCAGTAATAAATAAAGGAGAACAGGAACAAATAATGATTAATGGCGCACCAGTAGAAATTTCGTTTTACTGTGAAGCCCACTCTTTTTACTTTGAAGAGGGCATTCAATGATTCTTCGGATACAAAAATGGAAACCGACAAATAATTCTAGCAGGTATTTGAAAATTAACGTTGTAAATGGTATGGCACCTAACATATGTATAAATATTATGATTATTTTCTCTGTTTCAGAGTATATTAACGATTATATTCCTGATTCACCCAACTCCAATCAAGGAATGTATGCAAATCCGTCGAGTTCAGTTCGCATTTCGATTCCTGACATTAACATTAACAAAATCATTTGTGCCGCACCCCGACTAAGCATTTTAAACAGTAATAATTTTAGAGAATGGGAATTTATGGCCTCAAACGTTTCTATTTCTGGTACCAATATTATTATTTTTAATATTAATTAATTCAAGATGAATTATAATTGATACTCTGTAATATTATTTAATATTTTAAAAATAAATATAATAAATAATTAATATTTTCGACTCTCGAGGATAATGTTGGAACAAAAATAACATAGTAAAAAACATGAATTCTTTAAATAACATCCGAGGAATTAAAAGTATCCTATTCTACGTAATTGTATTTTTTTATTTGGCACTCTAATATTGTGACGTGAATTATATTTTTTACACAGATGGAATTGCGCCAAGTATTGTGAATTCAAACTTTAACTTCAAGTTCAGAATCGGGGATTCAAATCGACAGATTAAATGTGAAACAATGGGATTGCCGAAACCTTTAATAATTTGGAGTTTCAAGTCGAAACAGGTGAGCGTCGATTTGAAGTTTTTATTAAGCAAAACATTTTATTAATTTATTTATTTTTTAGAAGCCACCTACGGATCTGACGATGCACGGATCTGTTCCGTTTTGGAGCCACCTACGGATCCGTTCCGTTTTGGAGTTTCCAATTTACAATAAAAGTTATGAAGGCGAATACATCTGCACGGCTTCCAATGCGGTTGGAAACATCTCTAAAGTGTTTTCAATTGACACTTCTTCCTCAGGCAAGTAAAATTATCATATCAAACACATTTCACATTTGTACTGTAAAATAATTTGCTTTGTATAATATTTATAAAAAATCATGTCAAACAGAAAAACCGATTGCAGATAAGTGGATATTATTCACCGCTGGATTTATTTTGTTGCTAGCTATTACATCTGGTGCCATATTTGTGTGGTACATTAGAAAAATTAAGGTCTGCAGCATATTTCATTCTATTTCCATTCCATTCCATTTAAGAATTAACGAATTTATATTTGTACACTCTCGTCGAAAGGGTTATCTTGACATAAATGTTTGCACAAAGGTATGAATATATAATTAATAGTTAATCGCAAAATAATGAGGGAGAAAATATTATTCTAGATGCAACAATCTTTAGAACTGGATAACATTATAAAACTACTGAATGGAAAGTCCAGTTTAGATGGCACAGATATATCCAATCCTATTCTAATGCCGTATGACCAAAATTGGGAGTTGGAAAAGCATTCGTTTTGTATTGGTAATTTTTTAATTTGATTTTGAATTTTACAGTTTTTAGTCAGTTCATATGAAATTTGAATTTATGTTCAGATGAATCCAAAATTTTGGGCTGTGGAGAGTACGGAATTGTTTTCAAAGGAAGCATTGCCAAAATGAATATTGACGTTGCATTCAAGAGTTTAAAGTCTAATGGAAATATGACCTATTTGAAATCATTGATATCGGAATTGAAGCTAATGGTCTACATTGGCAGGCATAGCAATATAGTGGAATTCATAGGTGCCTACACACAAGAAATTGAGAAAGGTATTTACCTACTGAATTTTGTTAAAAGTTTATGAATTCAGTACCCATCTCTGAAAAATAATTATATTGTGAATTTTACAGGGATTATGTTTGTGGCAACCGAATTTTGTGCATTAGGATCCTTAGAAAAATATTTGCGTTCTAACAAAGGGCGTTTTGAAAAATGCCCATTTCTGATGTCGTACTTCGAAAATTCTAACACTTTAAAGTAAAATCAACTTTTGATATGCAAAGGCACAATCTAAGTTAATGTCGGAGTAAAAGATTTATAATTAATAATTTTTTGCAGTGTTAATAACGAGATTAATCATGAAGAACTGGAATTTTCAAATCACACAATCAAATCATTTTTGAAATGGTGTGGCGAGATTTCCAATGCTTTGAATTTTCTATTCTCCAAAAAGGTAGGAAATACTTTCGCGAAAAGTAAAATTTTATATTTAATTCATCTTGTAATACATTTTTAAGGTGGTGCATGGAGATTTAGCAGCAAGGAATATTTTACTGACTGCAGATTGGACTACAAAATTAACGGATTTTGGTTTAAGTCGCCGAACGTATAATTCGCAACAATACATTAAAAAAGGACATGATCCTTTACCCTGGAGATTGCTGGCATTAGAGTCTTTGCAGTCTAACGTCTTTAATGTTAAGACTGACGTGTGGGCATTTGGAATCACAATGTGGGAAATATTTTCTTTAGGTGAGATTCCGTACCCTGGAATTTCCCCTAATATCGAGTTCGTAGCTCAACTTGAAAAAGGACTGAGAAATCAGAGACCAAAATATGCATCAATTGAACTGTAATTTACTTTTAGCCGTGATATAAAACTTTCAATCGATTTAATGTTCTATTATTATGAAAAAACATTTAAAAAATAACTACTATGCAGGTTTGGTGTTATGACTTCATGTTGGAATGCTGTGGCGGACGAAAGACCGTCGTTTGAATCGCTAGTAATTCTTTTTCAAAATGCATATGAAAATATTAGTTTCCACGTAAATATAAACGTAAGTATTAGATTTAATTTTTTATCGGTTAATATAATTATTTGAAAAATGAGTATTTTAAATCAATGGGAATTCAAAATGAAATATAATATTTTATATTTTACAAAAGGATCTGCAACCAATTGAACCGCAAGAAATAATAGAATATTTTGAATTGCACGAACTCCGATCGGAAGATAATGTAATAGATAAAAATCTGCGTTAAAAATTGAATCAACTTTTTATATTTTATAACTATACTTTATAAGGTTAAATTAGTTGTACTACATTTGTTCACAATGGATACCCCAGAAATTTATTTAATGAAGTAATTTTATTGTAGTAAATAAAAATGCGAAGAAATAAGTGATAAACTTTAAGTCAGAAGAAGAATAGATACAGAAAACATTTTTCAGCTTAATATGTTTATTCTTTAGCTTGCTTTAAATTGTAGATTTTTGATACATCATAATTAATACAATTAATACATAATACTTATAAATATATATTTATTGTAAATACTAATAACAGTATACATTACTTTCAGTAAATATTATGTCTAATAAAGTATGTAGTCAACCTTTTAATACCGTTTCTCACAGTGCCTCGAACATTTTTAACGCTAGAGATATACTTCCGTATTCCATTTTTAGTTGAACTTCTCTAACACGTTAATTTTAATCATTGTTCATGTCATTTGTGACGAACCTGTCACGCAGCCGCAGCCCAACCACCCTCCACACCGAAGATTCTAGCAAACCTCCTTAGTGTTCTTATAACTTGGCTACGACTTGAACGGACTCTCCATCACTCTCTGGCGCTTCTATCTGATTCTTTCTTATTGTACATTGTTTGATTCTCTTATTCTACTACTCAATCAACTGCTACCATGCCGCTGCTTATCATCTCAACTCACTCTGGTCTAAACTATTGGTATCATTTCACATAATATTACGTAACATATTGGGCATTGGTATATTCTCTCTATGACTAAAGGACTTACAAAACAACCGGGAGCAATCTGTACATTGGTACTCCCTCACATTGTCTACGGTTTAATATAAATTTCTCAATTGATATAAATGGCATTTGTGCATATTTTAGTAGATAACCAAGATTACAAATACTTGCAAGTAAATTTTAACGATTAATTTATAACAGACAGTGATTAGGACTCATTGTGATATCATTATTAACTATCTCTTCACAATCTGTTGTTGATCATCATTGTTATTTATACAATTCTTGAATTTTCATAAGCATTTTGGGGTAATGATGGATTACGTCACTGCTTTTACGATTTCTATTACCACTTAAATTTGGAATTTTGGATTTATTCCTATGCAAGTTGGATTTAACCTTGTACCAAAGCACTAAGGGTAAAAAGGCATTGTGTGCCATACTGAATGAATTCACGTGTGCATAACATGACACAATAAAACCGTTTGCCAAGAAATTTCCCGAAGTCGTTAAAGGAGCATAAATTCCTGTGTGGGTTTCCTTGTGCACATTTACTAATTTGGTGTGAGCTGATACACCCTTTCTGTCGACATAAATCATTTTGTCTACCCCGATCCTGGATTGACAAGCCTGCTTATACATCACATTACCCTTCTCATCGAGATAAAATAACAAGTGCTGGTCGGAAACCGTCAGAGACTTTCCATTGCAAAATGTCAATACCAAAAATTCTGTCACTAAATCATCATTTCTGTGAAGAAATATAAGAAACTCAGAATTTTCGAATTTATGATTACTGCGTTTTTCAGCGTAACGCAATGAAACAACATTATCATTTGTATCTAAATCTTTTATCGCTTTGTCGTATCCGTTTTTTATACGGACGCTAGTAAACGATGGAAAGCATTTTTTGCCTTCTTCCTGTTTCACATCTTCCATAACCTGCTTTCCAACTTCGTCCCTTTTCTTGTGAATTTTAGAAAGCAAAGTGCCACTCATATATTCAACTGTTGCATCTTTTAGAGCTGACCGTTGTTTGCTTTCCGTCAAGAACAGGTAGTAGGGAAATAACTTGAAATTATTTTTTAACTCAACCGGTTTCTGATCTATAGATGAGAGCCATTTACAAAACATATCATTGTTAAGTTCTTGCAATGACATAATTTGAGGAGGGTCTCCTCCAGTGGTTTCAACTTTCTGATACTGCACTCCAATTGACTTAAGGGCATTCGTTGTTTGATTATTAGTTAAGCCGCCGTCAATTGCCACTTTATTGAATACGCTTTGCACGTGGTTCTCAAGCTCTCGATTTTTTTCGCTACTAAATTTCGATTCATTTATGGTTAAATCAAGACGAATGGATCCTCCAATGTACTGTTCAGATATGATATGAGTTCCCCATTTATCAAAAAAATCATTGAAGGTGAAACAATTATCCACAGAATAACTAGAGGGTAGGTTCGTCAGCTCATGGTTTAATGCATCTAGCCTGTGTAGAGATAATGGATTATTTATTTTAAGAGTGGCTAGTATTTTTTGGTACAATAGAGAAACCACTGTTTCGTTATTAGTAGCGGAAGCAATTGTACCCCACTTGCCGCTGGAAGCAACTTTTACTATCAAAGGAATATCAGCAGACAGCCCATATTCCGTTTTTTTGTTCAATTCATATGACTCTTGGTCGTGAAAGCTGACGCAGCTTATTGTATTTGTTGTGTTGTTAAATGCGTCAACACCTTTTGGAACCTTGTATAATGTTCCTTGAATTTGTATTTCACTAGGCTTGTGTTGATCAAACGTAAATGCGTTAGTGTGTTTTATTGACTCTGTGACGGGGCAATACCCACATCCCAATGACTGCAAATTATACACCGGCTTTTGTACGTTAGTAGCTACCGATGTATTAAAAATAATACCTATTTCCGCTAGTTTTTGTGCATCATGGGAATTGTCATCGTCATTGCCTCCTGTTTCCATTATACTATGGCATTTAACTTTAACTTTTGTTTTCTTTTCAGGGCAAGAACTCATGAAATACCAACCGCACAGAAGTCTAGCAAGGCTGTCTTCATATGCCTTAAAAATATCTACCATTGCGTTCATCAAGTTTAAGTGCGACAATTCTCCATTTGGCAGTAAATAGAAATCGCTACCTTCACCTTTTTCGGCATCATATTCGTCAGCTTTGTTTTCAACAAAAATTAATTGTACATCTCTAATAGAAAACATATTCATGATTGCCGTTTGTACTACCTGTTTCATTTTTTTACCGTCACCGGCATACCATTTTTTAGATTTTTCCCATGCATGAGTCATAACGACTATCAAATTTGGATATTTTTTATCGATCAGGTTAAACTCATTTAACACTTTCAAAGTTTTCATAAAAAATGAATCAGGACCATCGATGCGTGCATCTGCTTTTATAACAAGAAGAACTAAATTGGGGTACACGGTTTTTGTGCATGGTAACTCGCTAATATTTTGAGACCACGAAATCCTGCTTTGCAAAGAGGAATTTGTGTTCCGAAAAGATTTAAAATTTTTAAAATTTTCTGTTTCCTTTGTACAGTCTACGTCAAGAGTACCTGGAACGTCAACGAAACTTAAGTCGGCCTGTAATTTTAATGTGTTGTCTTTGCCAACGAACGGAAATAATATCTTGTTGTATTCGGTTACTTCTGTCGTTGACGATGACACGCTGCTGGTGTCGCAAAGATCCGGAGAGTCGAATAGAGCATTAATTGTGCTAGATTTTCCCGTCCCACTCTGCCCAGCCATTACAATCATTACCTTATTTAGAGGTCTCCCAATGGTAACGGAATTCCCGCAGTACTAAGCTATAGTAGCAAACTTGATGTCTGAAGGTGTGCCGCCATTATAAAGTGTTTGAATATCCTCGTTCTTGGCACAGCTCAAAAACTCCTTTAATGTCGAAGGGAGTCTTACCTATAATACATTGAGATATTTACATTAAAGCAGAATTTTTTATATAAATTATAATTAGAGCTTTATATTATGGCATACGAAAGAAATGTTTCCCTCCATTGATGACATCATATATAGAACAGCTTCTGCAAAAATCAATATTTTGGTTCATAGACATTGTCCATTAAGTTTAGTAAGTATGGGTTACAAAATATTTTAATACTGTGAAATTTAAACCATCAGATGTAAAATAAATAAGTATTTATGTATGCGAATTAAGTTAATGACAGCAGAGTTTTTAAAATATTCAACTAGCAGAAAATAAAATACATATTTAAAGTGTAAGGATATGTGGAGGATAAATAAACCATTCAAACATGTTGTAAAAAAGAAGCGCAAGAATACTGTAATATTATTAACTCGCCAAAGGGTTATGAAATAAGTTAGCACTACCAGCAGAATGCCTATTCTTACTAGGTATATATTAAATTTAAAAATTCTCATTTCTCAAAATATTTAAACATTATCGGTAGTCTTCTTTCAAATTT
>JABASD010003885.1:0-17780 GCA_019776165.1 Pogonognathellus flavescens | reverse complement strand
GAGGGAGGCTTTTAATATGCCAAATTGAGTTTCCGGGGACGCTACTATTAGAGGGAGGCTAGTAATTGGAGGGGAGGCTTCTAATAGGGGCAATACGGTAACCTAACATTGAGAACATAATAATATATTTTTAATACCTTGTTTAACAATTGGTAATAGTTTGATTATAATTAGTTTGAACATGCACGCGATGATGTAAATTATTGTCTCGGTAGTGGAGAAACATTATGTAATGTTCAATCAAATCTAATCCCAAAGTTAAGCAAGGTATTCCGAGAATGTGTGCTTATCATCATTGTATTAACAAGTTTGCTTGAATGATTGGCGTCATTATTTTTCTTATCAAACAAAATTGCAGAATCAAGTGTTAATTCATCTCCTTAACTAAACATTGGATCAGCCACGAGCTGATTGTTCACTTGTTTAATCGTTTTTTTTACATGTAAATATGATTCAAGTCGTATTATTTGAGATTATATAAAGGACAGTAAAAGCAGTCTTCCAACATTCTCTCTGGGGTCACTGCATTAAATTTACAAATTACACAATTACATTAAAATTAGACAATTACTAAAAGCATCTCAAAACTTACCTATGTTACATTTCTTGAATTAAAAATGAAGTTCATAATAAGTTCAATAGTGATTTTTACATTTTTGGTCCATAATGCTATTCCATGTTTAGGACAATTAGATCTTGTAGTAGATGGTGGTAATTTTAGCATACAGTGTGCAGTGACACCTCCTTCAGTGAAGTTTGTAGTCACTGCTAACGTAATCGGATGGATTGGACTAGGAATTAGTAGAAATCCAAATATGATCGATTCGGATTTGTTCATAGGAGGAATTCCTGTCAACGGGGGCACACCTTTCCATAATGTATTACAGAGATTAGAGATACATATGTATATTGTGGTTTTTCAAATAATTTAATATTTCATTCAGTTTTTCATTTTGTTCAGAGTTCAGAATGATGTTGAATTTGAGACAATAATTTACAAGAGTTACTTGCAAATTGTTATGTAAATTACTTTCAATTTTGTTTTACAGGATTATCACGGAGTTCGTAACGGAAGACCTGCAATAGATAACAATACTAGTGATTGGGAAATAATACAATCAGAATGTTCTTTAAATGAAACTCATACCACAATGTCTTTTACCCGATTATTAAAAACAATTGATGATTCAGAACCAGAGCAAGATATTGAAATTAAAGTACGGTACATTTACAGTAATTTTTAGTGCATTTAATATGCTTAATACACCTAAACAAGGGCGTATTTAAGGGGAGCTCAGGAACCCATCTGAAT
Organism: Pogonognathellus flavescens; assembly: GCA_019776165.1. Lineage (NCBI taxonomy): Eukaryota > Metazoa > Arthropoda > Collembola > Entomobryomorpha > Tomoceridae > Pogonognathellus > Pogonognathellus flavescens. The sequence continues at coordinate 16,468 of JABASD010003885.1, read as the reverse complement.
AAGGAATAAAATAATTATTTTCGGTCGTCCTTTCAAAACCCTTTTACACATGTGGGACTCCCACAGATTTATAGAGCCCCACTATAATCAAATCCTAGATACGCCCTTGAATGTGCACTTGACAAACATTCCTCTATTACATTTTTTGAATCATTGACAGTCAATGATTGAGTTATGTTTCTAAATTAATGTTAATACCAATAAAATAAAATAGTAGATTATATTAAATCAATAAGAACTGTATCGCATTCCTATCTACAATGTGGGTGTAACACATTAGACTAAAGACTAGGTAATTTAGTAATTTCTTGTATTAAACTGAAACTGTTTATTTTCCTCATCAATATTAATTACAATCCGTATAAAAATAAATGTAACTTTGTATTAAAGGTGTAACCAAAAATTGAAATAAAAAGGTGGTAGATTATTGATGAAATCTAAAAAATAATCAGTAGGTACTTCGGTGATGTTAATGTTAATGATGTGCGTATGAAATTGAATTTCAGGACGAGGATATCTTTTTGATCTGGGCGTATGGTTTGATGAGTGGCGAAAATGGCGATACTGTGGGATACCACGGAGGAGCAGCAAGAGGATCAGTTTCATTAAATCTCTACGATCAAGCCTTAGTGACTGAAGCTCCAGTGGATGAGTCATCTACCATTTCTTTCATCACATCCACAGAACCCGATGGAAATGGAACCCCTACAACTCCTGCTGTCACATTTAAAGTATTAGCTTTCCTAATTGTTATTCCTAGACTCATTTACTTAGGCCTATAAGTATCCACAATCTGCTTTAGTAAACGTGTAGAACAAACTGAAGCATTTAGCTCTTGAATACGAAAATAATTTTATATGGCCGGCCACGCAATTTATGCACACCACATATCAATAGAGATCTCTAATCTCTATTACTTGAAGATTCGAAAAGTAAAAGTATATATTTTTTTGTGATGACATTATTTTTGTTTTATCGGTTATGTCTATTTATAGCTATAATAATTATGACAAATAAAAACGACAACACATTTTCCTCACCAACAGTATTTCAAAATATGTTAGTCATTCAGCTTTATTGTTTCATTTTTAGTAAGCCGCATCATTCCTGTACACTATGATACCATCATATACGACATATGACAAAAATTACAGATTTATGTATACGTATTGTATTCAGTATGAGATAAAACTCTTTTGTAATGGGAAGGTAAAAGTAAATAGTGATCAGGGACGTATCTAGAAATTTGTAATTGGGGGGGGGGGGGCTGAAAGCCTAAAAAACGACATCCCCTTTACCCAGAAGACATCCCCTTTTTTTGGGGGGGGGGCTCAAGCCCGGTGAGACCATAAGTAGTTACACCCTTGATAGCGATACATGTTTTGAATTGCTAACACTACTTACTTATTTTAATACCTACACAAATTGTAATAAGGTATAGTACATACGTAATAAAATTGAATGAATGCTCTAAGAGAAGTTTGTGAAGTACAGTACAATGCCGGAAATGAGACTGAAATTGGCTCATTGGCTAACTGCCATAATTACAACTAAACTAATGTAAAAGTTACTTTTGAGTGAGTATCCATGCATAAAATAAAGATATTAATTATGGTATTGCTCAATTTTCCTTGCTTATTCTAACAGTTCATTTATTTTTAGCAGTGAATCTACTCCTTTTTATTACCTGATAATATATGTGTAGATTGTACTGAAAGAAATTAACCGAGAAGTGCAAGATGTTAACTTATCGACCTCCATCCATTTCGGATAAAATTGTTATTATAACTCCGTTGTTCAACCCGGAATATTTTACTAAACTTGAAGGCAACCAAGAGCGTATTCACACAGGATGGGCTTTTTCTCATCACGGGACTGGGGACTTTGTTTACAGAACTGTGTCTACAGAAGAATTTTCTTCAGCCTGCCATGAAATTCTCGTTCAAACAACCTCTGAAATATATTTTATTACTTTGCATGAATTCGAGGCAGCTCTTCTAAGAAAAATATTTTTAAACACAGATATGTGCAACATTGACTCAAACATAAGAATCGCCAGTGTGGGTCATATTCGAAAAGTCATGTACAGCAACATATGTTGGGCTGAAATGAATGCAGAGGAAAGAAATGATCCTGCTGGCAAACTCAAATTAATTGATGAATTCGTAACTAATTTTCTTGTTGATGAAGAAAATTTAACACCTGAAAATTTTCCAAGAGACGATCTGGTTTTCAGAATTAATTTCTACGCTGAATTCTACGGGAAGAAAAATTCCGATGATCAAATATAGGAAGAACTACAATTTACCCGTTAATTTCTAAGTTATAACAATATTTTGTCAATTATAAGTAAGTATACTAGCCTTTATTAAATTTTGTTATTCACGTACCCACTATCTACGGTCTGGGAGGAATCTGGGGGGAGCTCAAGTCTCGCTAGCCCATAAGTAGATACGCCCTTGAATAGTTTTTACAGTTAATATAATCTTTATTTTTTTCCTTTCATTTAAACTTAAAATCATGTAATCGAAAAATATTTTAGGTGGGACAAATGGTCATAAAAAATTGCGGCGGCTCATCCAATTTTTTTTTGTGGAAATTGGATACTTACACTAAAGTCATTTATACACTGCACATCCAACGGTATTTCAAAGTATTTCATTCAGGAAATTCATATTATGCACTCTGGGTTTAAAATGTTTTGTAAATATGCTACGTTAAGTACTATACATAGAGTGAACCAAGGGGACTGCTGCATTAAATAAAATACTTTGCTATGTACAACTTTGTAAACTGATTTTACTTATTATCATAATAACGAATTTTCCTGAATAATGTGATTTTGCTGTCTATGCAGCATCCTCATCGGATACCGACATAAAGGCACCACGTTAACAGGCACCTGTACTAATTATTACATTGCTAGTATTCATCCAACATTTTACAAGGACGAAATTAGGACGGAAAGAAGGTTGGGGAACGTTTCTAACATGTAGAGAATGGCCAAGTGCATACAAAATTATTCTAAGTATTTGTTTACTCAAAATATGTTTTAGCATAAATATGTAAAATATTTTTTACAGTTTGATGTTTTTGTTCCTTTTGCTTAGCAGGGCACAGTAAGCCAGCTCTAGCTAACAGTATCATTTACATATATAGTTCATACGCTCATTCATTAGTCATTATTCATTAAGCACAGTTTTTATAATTTACTGCTCTAGTAATTGCTGTAGGTTTCGATAGTTGTTTTATAAGATTTTTATTCTAGTACTTGGGAGTTGACACAAAAGAAATGCACAGTATAATTTGTAAGTCGTAACTTCGTTCCTTGCACAGACTACTGACGACTCTGTAATCTCTCTTTGTATATTTACAAAAGTATTACCTATACCTGTACGGTATGCAAAGCTAGTAATTACAGCATTACAGAAATCCGCAGTTTTTACCATTTTACAAGACATCATTCATTCCAATCCACCCATGACTCAAGGCTGCAGTTTTAAATTAATTTTTCTGTCCATCACAGTTACAGTAGAGGACAACAAAAACTTGGAGGTTTATTACCTTTGTCTCTATAAGCATTTGCCTGGCTTTGAAAAGAAGTCGTTAGCATAGGAGATTACTATGTAAAACTAATAGCCGGCTCAGCTCAAGTGAAATTTATGAAGTATAATTCATATACATACGACTCATAAAATGCCATGTATAGAAAAGCATGCACATACGGCACCTAATTAAAAGAAACTGTCTGGTAGCAACAGCAAGACAAGAAAAGTGACTTGTCTTGCAAGTTGTACCTGTAATGCAGTTATTCAAATCCTCAGCAGGTCACCTTATTAATAGATATGGATATGGCTTTGAAAGGAAAGGTAACATTTTGCCTGTAGCATTCATGTAAAATATTCAGTCCCGTCGTTACTGCGTTGGCTCTTCTGGCTCCGAGACTTCCAGTCACAATTTATTTCAAGACGGAGAAACTCAAGCAAAGAATTCCTTCTAAATTTTTCCACAGTTTAGTTAAAATCTCTGACATTATGATTCGATTAAACATTTTACTTGTTTTTGTGTCTGTTTTGAGTTTAAGTACCTTTGCTCAAGCTCATCGTTCTAAGAAAGATGCGAGTCATAACCATGTAACCCTTGCTCCAGAAGTGTACGAATTAACGTATTTCCCCGATACCTCGAATTCCATAATTAATGTCATTATTACAGTCAAACATAGCCACGGGTCAAAGTCAAGTTGGATTGGATTCGGCACTAACAGCGCTCCAGCTATGGCCGGAGCAGATATCGCAGTCGGTGGATTCCACGAAGGAAAACCATTCCTCGAGGTAATTCATTCCTTAAAATCTTTTTTTATACCGCCATTCAGCCCAGTTCAGTGATATATCGATGAAATGAAAAAATTCTAACATTAATACGTTAAATGCTTAAAGTAGAAATATTTTTCCGTTTTTTCAGAATCACAAAGGGGTTGGCAATACTTTAGGTAGCTCATCGGATAATACCTGGACTTTGCAAAATGATCAATCTACGCAAAATGACACTCACTTACAATTGCATTTGCAAACCACTCCAAAGGTATTCTTTTGCACATAATAATTCATCTTACCATTACCTAAAGAGGTCATTATAATTACCTCTGAGGTAAATCATTTTCTACTTCGAAAAATTCAGAAAATCTTGCGGAAGAAATAGCAATTAGAATTTCTTTAATGTTTATTACATGGAATGTAATTTTTCAGAAATCAAATACCTGGATCATTTATGCGTTTGGTGACGGAGACAAGCCTAAGTATCACGGTCAGAGCAGAGGCGCCAAAGAAATCAGTTTAATGTCGAGTGGTTCCAGTTCGAGAACAACGGAAACTCCAAAGTCATCTTCCACGGTTGTTCCAACTACTCCTGCCACACCAAATGCTCGTACAACACCAGCCCCAGATTCCCCCGGAGGAGCCAGCGGTATTTTCCATACAAATCAATCACCTCTTTTCTATTTGATGTTTACCTGTGTTGTTCTATTTACAAAACAGTTGTTCTAAATTTATTATCTATTCAACTATATATTATTATATAGTATAGTTAAATTTATATTGAGTTCCTCCTGCTATTTATTATATTACAGACAACTAAAGATTAAAATTCTAACCTGTTTGAGTATTATTATGTAATTAAACTATTACGCAGGCTGTAATAATAATATTATACCAATCACTAAAAAATACACCTCTTAGACATGTTTTGACACTATATCACCCATTATGTTTATTGTGTAACACATTTCACATCATTCAGCAATATCCTTTCATATCCACATATCACTCTGCAAGCAATTCATTCTACCATGAACAGTAAGTCATAATTAAGAAACATTAGGTTCACCAATGCATTCAAGCATCACAATTTATCGAATTTACCATATTACCACATACAGACAGGTATTTATGATGTATTCTTCATACAATGATTCATAATTTTGAAAACGTACATATAAACAAATATTTTATGATGTTTCTCAATAGTAATAGTAGTATCTGTAATATTATCAAACAAATCGGTTTATAACTTAATGTACATGTGAACAATGTGAAGAGCCGGTTTTCATAAATCTGGTGCAATTATATTATTTCTTATTGTATCAAAATTCCTAAAATATTATGCAAGGTCATCATAAAATATTATTTTTAAATTGCAAGTAATTCGTGAACTTATATGGGATTTATGGGATTTCTTCATATTAATTGTAGATAATTTTCAATTCTTCTGCTCTTCCTTTTCTAATTATTACCTTAAGATATGATGACTCTCATAAGTGACAGTATGTCCATCAGAACATGAATAATTTTAGCTTGGCCTGCTTAGCGTATCGCTGTTTGTTTTACATTTATAGATAGAATGGTATATACTTACAAAGAATATTTAAATATAGGTTTGTATTTCTATAGCGAGTTGACTCTTTGGTATATTCTAGAGTGAAAGATACAGAAGAAATTACCTACACCATACCTACTATTACAATGCTAAGCATAATATTGTACAATATAGTTCAAGGGAAGAAATACATCATAAAAATTAAATGTGGTGTGTTGGGATAAGTAAGGGTGGATATGATATCCATTTGTCGTCTTTGCATTATTACAAAGGTCATGAACATCTCATGCAAAGCGCAGCAGTCCATGGGATGAGACGCGAGTAAAGTAAAGACATTCGTCTCTTCTTCATCCATTGCTTCATGTTCGCGAGTCACGTACACATTTCCTGTGTATAGTCACATAGTCAGTCACATCATCTAATGTCTCATGTCTTACGCTTAGACGAGATTTACATTTATACACAAATTCTGCTTTGATAACTATAATTGTGGCTACTTTAAGTTTCACTTTACGGTAAAACGCTTGCACTATTGTTTCAAAATAAGGGTTTTGTAGTAGTTTACAGAACAAACTGACCCTTACAATATCAGAAGTACATCTCCACTATACATTGTTACTAATAAGTAACATCTTTACTAACATGATATAATAGCCATCGCCTGTCACACAAATATATGCAAATGAAAACAAACAACCCACACTTCACACTTATGTCTCATACTCATAACTGTCGTAATTATATAAATTTTACCATCATGTATATGAATGTATTGACCGTGTATGATACTTTGCAGTTGTCTAGTCTTACATAGTAACTGAATCCTGTAAAAGCAGCTTACGTATACGCACAATAGTTTATAAGTCTAAATCTGTTTATAAGCTAGCACATATAATGTGAGATTTGTGACAAGAACATTTAGTAATCCCTTTAACACGTGTTTCCTCAAAACAAATTATACTTATAACGCATAAAGGGACATATGTGTACAAAAATCCCAACAAGAATTCATAGACAGTGATCGTGATAGTGATGATAACCCGTCAATAATTCGTCGGCTATGTCGTCTTTAGTAGTCTTTGGTGTGAAAATTTTGGTGAAGCATTAAACCTGCATAGGTATTTATTATTAGTATTAGTGTAGGATTATGGGATGGATTAATTTCATGGAGACGCTTCTCATCTCTCGTCTGGAAGAATAATTACAAGCTTGGTCTACCTTAAAGATATATATTTAAACGTATTGTGTCAGTCGACAAATCCACAAATGCATTATAATACACACATTGAGCGTAGGATCTGTTTAACTGACTCACTTTTTAACAAGCTCAATACATTCTCAGGGGATAAAGAGTAGTTGTTAATGTTAATGCTTCCATTACACGTCCAGCTCTGTCACGTACACAATGAATTATCATTTTATTATCACTACCACAATAGGGTTATCAATTATCAGTCAGATACCTCGCATGTTCCCACCACACATGAGACTGTTGTTATTATTAAGAACTGCTCTGTAACTGACAATGAGTTAAGCAAAAATTGTGCGCAAAAAGAGTTTTGGTATTTAATTTCAAACACAGATTGAAATTAACCGTGTTATTTATTTTTCGCAGAGCACGAGGAAAAATTAAATATAAAGATGAAATTGAGTCTTGTAAATTGTGTGTTTATTTTTAGTGTTGTGTTTTGTGTGTGTGAGAGTCTTAGACATGAAGTGAGACTGGATGACAAGTTTGTGTTCGGGTGGGAAGTGGACATGGACAATAAATCTATTTATTTAGACGCGACTGTGGAAACAACAGGCTACGTTGGAATAGGAATATCCGCCAAGGGCAAAATGGATGGGGCTGACATGGCCATGGGAGGTGTCAAGGACAGCGGAAAAACGTATTATGGGGTAAATAAAGTTTTATATACATAGTAAAATTTTTAAATTGCCGATTTTTATAACACAAAATGAATTTTTAAGTAAAAAAGAGTGCATGCGATTTATTGTTTAGGTTTATCATGGCCAACATCATAAACCTGTCTTAGACCGAAAGCAAAATTGGAAATTGCTACAAGCATCTGAGAACTCAACGCACACCTTTGTTAAATATACAAGACTTTTGGACACAGGAGATTCTCAGAATATTCCTATCACGGTTAGTATATTATACAGTAATTTTGAAAAATTCAAAAGTTTGGATTTATGTTGTTTTCTCAAATCTCAATGTATTGATTTTGTACTCTCAAATCATTTATATGTATTTTGCTTTCTTTTATAGGACGAAGATACCCACATCATTTGGGCAATTGGTAAAAGTGACGAGCTGAAAAAACATCATGGTCATGGGAAATACACAGTCAATTTAATTAACCCTTCCATAGAAATTCAGCAGCAGACTGAATTAAGACAAAGCAGAGACAGTCGCAGTTTCAAAGAAACTTTTCGCGTATATGCTTCACTCTTTTTACAGTTGTATCAAGTGCTGTGAATTTTAAATGAAATGTTTTTACCTAAATTAGTGATTATATAAATAAGTGCGCAATTTTGTATGTTCATATTCTTGTTAATATAATTCATTGTGTAATTGTCACCGATAACTGTTTTTATGATATATATTAAACCATATACCTCATATACATACTGTCTGCACTGGTATATGTATATTGTTGGAATCTACAGTTGTAATTGTAATAATGACAGTTGTGTCCATTTGAAGTGTTTTAATTAATTGTTATCATAATGATGATGTATGAAAGTTCCACTTGACAAATACTAAGGCGTAAGTAACTCTGCTTGGTACCAGTCCATTTGTTTTCAGAATTGTAACAAACAATTGTTAAATAATAATGTTATCGTTTATCATTTGTAATAAAGAGGGGAGCCCATTTTAAATAAAAGCATTGAAACACAAGAAACGAAGAATACCAACTTAAATTAAGCTTCATAAAATATTAAGTCGTGGATTATAATGCGAAATATTTAATGGGAATTTTAACTTGTAGGTGTGTCAAAGTGCACTTGAAGTAAATCCAGAGGAAAATAAATGCGAGACTAAAATTGATGTACATTACTTCAAGTTTTATCTAAATGTTGTCGACCACATTGAAGCATAATCTCAATACGGTTTTTCATATGAAGGGCTTTTTTGCGATTAACAGGTTGCGATAATTAATTTTATCGCGTATGCATGTAAAGAATATCGCCTATAGGTATGCAATAATTTTGCACCATCATTTACCATTGCATCTGAGGATATTGAATTAAAATTACTGAAGCGAAAGAAATAAAATAAAATGAAAGTATTTTTTATATTTTCATTTTGCATTTTTTTGATAACATTTTCTGTATGCAGAGCTGCTCGACCATCAGATCCGAAAGAAGATGATGAATTTCTTTATGGCCGTTTCCCCGATCACTTTATGTGGGGCTTTGCTACAGCTGCTTATCAAATAGAAGGAGGTTGGAATGAAGATGGTAAGAAATTCATTATTGAAAGATTGCTTTTTTGATGTCAAAAATAATCTGTCAAAAAAATCTAAAATGAATTGAATTTTGATTTTTAGGAAAGGGGGAAAGTATTTGGGATACTTACACTCACAGAGTGATTAGCCCAATAATTGACCGCAGCAACGGAGATGTGGCATGCGACTCTTACCACAAAGCAGAAGTAGATGTTCAACTTTTGAAAAACATGAAGGTTAATAATTTTCTTATCATCATTGCACGTATAAATAAATATAAATAATATTAATGGTTAGCACATCATAATCTTTAATAATATTTCAGGCCGACTACTACAGATTTTCAATATCCTGGCCGCGAATTTTACCCCTGGGAACAATGGACGTAATCAGTCAGCCAGGAATTGATTATTACAATAACCTAATTGATCTTTTATTGGAAAATGATATTATTCCAATGGTCACCGTGAGTTGAACATTTAAAAAAAAACATGTTTTTTTACTTTTTTATATGGTTCTTGTAAGAGAAGAAGTGCATACTGAGTATAGGTACCTTGCTTTGCTTATCAGTCATTTTGGTTGCAATTTTTGGCAACGTTTTTTTTATATTGGAATATACATGTTTATTAATTCCTTTTACCGCCACACTCTATTGTACCGAACTACTAACGTGTATTTTGCGTTCCAGATGTACCATTGGGATCTTCCTCAAGCTCTTCAAAACATAGGAGGTATTCCTTAGTTTAAATCTGAATGAACGAAAAATGATATCTTTTCTTCTTCAATTTGGAAACATTTTTATTTTTTCCTCGTTATAGGATGGCCTAATGAAGAACTGGTTGAACATTACGCTAATTACGCTCGCTTACTTTTCGGCATTTACGGTGATCGAGTTAAATATTGGATTACATTTAACGAGCCTTACAACACGTGTGAATTGGGATATGGAGTAGCTGTGGCTGCGCCAGGAATATTACAAGAAGCAACAGCTCCTTACTTGTGTGCTCACACCATTCTCAAATCTCATGCCAGAGCTTACAGAATTTATGAGGCCGAATACAAAGCAATTCAGAATGGAAGGGTTGGAATTACCATTAACACAGAATGGATGGAACCATCAAATCCCGAAAATCCAGAACATGTTGCTGCTGCCAGTAGAGCAATTCAATTTATGGTACATTTATATTAAAAAAATATGCTTCCTAATTTAAGTTATTGATAAATTCAAAATTTATCGACTTGATTTATGAAATTCCACAATAATTTTTAATTATTTTATTTGTACAAATATTTTTCATTAAAATTGTGGTTTCTTTGATAGCATGGATGGTTTACTCACCCTGTTTTCTTGGGGAGGTACCCGGACGCTATGAGAGAACTAATCGATGCCAGAAGTGAACAAGAAGGTCGAAATTCCTCTCGACTTCCTTCCTTCGATGCTTATTGGACAGAATATGTTAAAGGCACTTGGGACTTTCTCGGATTGAATCACTACACGACCGAGTTAACGATTCCAGCCGCTTTGCCAGGATTTCCAGGTTTCATTGGAGATCAAATGGTGACGAAATTTAAAGATCCAAGTTGGCCAGCTTCGTCCGCCGGCTGGTTGAGAAAAGTTCCATGGGGTCTTAGGAAATTGCTGAATTACATCAAAGACACTTACGGTAACCCTGAAGTGTTCATTACAGAAAACGGTTGGAGTGACGACAATAGCGTGGGACTGAACGATGTTGGACGAAGTGATTATTTCCTCGCTTATATCAATGAAGTACTCAAGGCAATTAACCTAGACGGTTGTAACGTTTCGTCATATACAGCTTGGAGGTAAATCCTCAAATCGTGAATCTGTTAACAAACAGCAAAAATTGTAGATTTACTAAAAGAATCATTCATCTTTGTTCTTTGTTTGTAATATTTGCTAATTGCTTTCATGATTTCTTTCAGTCTGATGGATAACTTTGAATGGGCAAATGGTGAGAAATTGACATAAAACTGACTAAGTTAAATCAATAATTAAAACTTTGGGTTTGTTTAGCAAATAAATATTGAATCATTACAGGCTACACAGATCGCTTTGGAGTACACTGGGTAAATTTCACGGACCCGGAAAGACAAAGAATACCTAAACAGTCAACAGAATTGCTCATACAGATATTTACCGACAATGGATTTCCTGAACCCTAAATCTGTGGATTGCATAACATAAATTTCCTCAGTCATGTCGATGCAATAATGATTATTTTGCTGATTCATGTACCTGAAGTAAAATACACATGTGTATAAATTCCATTGCACCATGAAATAAAAATCGTCAAAACATTTTCTGTATTCGTTTGCATTCTTCCTCAAATACTGCATCCACTGAAAATCGTGCTCTTGCTTTGCAATACTCTTTTAGTGATAAAAATCTATGACAAAAAATTCTCTACAGCTATTAAGGTAGTTTGGCAAAACCACAAACAATTTTAAATTTTGTGTCTACACACGAATTTGTTTGTGGATGGATGAATATTCAGATGATAATAATAAATTGTATTCCTCGAGCTTTACAACAGGTACAGCAATCTCTATTTTTCATTTTACACTTGGCATGACAGAATATCGTATGATATTGTATGCACTTACCAACCGAATGTTTCTTACAGATATTACTAAAAGCTACTCAGAATCAGTGAATAGAAAAAGATTGCAACTGTTGCAACCGGTTTTTGCCTTTCCTTTGAATTGCCACGGCTCACCGCATTTGAAAATACAAACATGGGATATTTTACACACCTTCCTCGGGAAACATGAAGAAATCGTGATTTGGTTGTTTGCAAAAGGAATAATTGTTGGTATTGTTGTAGTATTTAGGTATAGTCTGCAGTTTGGATGTGCTGCACGGGTGATGATGATGATGATGAAGATGATAAAGACGAAAATGAAAATGAGTGTGCAGAAAACTCAGGTTTAAATCTACACAGACACAACAAATGGGAGATATATTACATACAAGATACAACAGTCGAGGAAAAGTTACTTAGTTCTCGCCCGTTCATCGCACCCTCTTTCTCACATCATGGCTACATTAATTATTTACTACCGGCGAATGTTTCTTTTATATATATAGCACAAACACTGCATGTCTTGTGCAAAAGTACAAATTATATGGCTGTCAAGTGCAAGTACCAAAAAACATTCTTTTTGTGTTAGAAGATGAGTCTGTCCTGTCATTCAACTCTTTTGCCACATTATTTCGTTATTTTTCTTATTATCTTGTTTACTTCTATGGCTTGATGCAGTTTTAAAGCAGAACTTTACCGAAGCACAACCAAAATATTTACGAGTAACGTGTGGCTGCATTCAAATTTAGTCAAGGAATTTTTAGTTTAATTAAAATAGACTTAAAATGAAACGGGGTGAGTTTTTCTTTATTATTAAATTACTTACTTGTTAAATTCGTCTTAAAAAAGTTTTCCAACATTTTCATTTGCTACAGGAATATTAATTTTTGCCGTCAGCTTCGTTATTGGCATAACGAACGCAAATGCATTTTCCCCAAGCATTAACAGCCGTTCTGTGGATTCAATCAGTGTAAACTCTAGTAGTGCTAATGGAAATGTACCTAAGAAGAAGTCCCCAGCTATGGCTTCTGTATTGGAAGCCAATAAAAAGTTTTCCAATCAGATTTTCAGCGTAATAATCGCATTATTTCTATTCCTAAATTATTTAATGAAATACATAGAATAGTGCATATTTTATATTATATAAGTAGCATGAAATTTAAAAATTCGGATTTTTTCTCAGGTTTTGGCACAACTTGCTCAAGAAGATTTACTCTACTCCCCAATCGCTCTGAGCACAGCTCTGACTACTTTATTTGTTGGAGCAGATCAAGCCACAGCACGAGAAATTAAAAGAGCCCTGAACTATCAAGACATTCCGGATTCTTTAATAAATCATGAATTTTCTGAAATATTAGGAACATTGCAGGTTATTACTTTACTGTTACTTTATTACATCTGCAAATAATATTTACAATATAATTTAATCATTTATCATTCTGTTTATAAATGATTGGATTTCAATCACAAAAATATTTTAGTCTGTTTTTCGAAGGAGATACCATAATATTTTTCTTTGGTTTTTCAAACAGCGAAATGAAAATGCAACCGTGAAAATGCTCAACAGGATTTTCATATCACCGGAATTTGCGATTTCTGTGCCCTTTGAAAGTATAGTGCGGGATCAATTTATGGGTCAAGTACTTCCTCTGGATCTGAATAACACAGAAGAATACGTTTCTTATGTGAACGAAATTGTATCGAAATTTACTAATGGAAAAGTAGAACGCTTATTAACTGAAGGTACCGCTATAAAATAATCTGTTGCAACTGCAAATGCTCACATCAGATAAAGTTTAACTGTAATGATTGTTGTGTGGGTAAATCTGTGTAGTGGATGCAATTCCATCGGCAAAGGCTGTCTTGTTGAACACGATTTACTTCAAGTCAGATTGGGAACGGGGATTTACACCTTTGTTGACGCAAAAACGGCCATTCTTTACGGTAGACGGAGATGAAATTGAGATAGACATGATGTTACGAGGAGGTGATTATCCATTTGCTGAAATTCCAGAATTGAATTCCTCCGTGTTGTCTATACCTTACAAAGTATTGTCTCAATTCAATCATTTCAAATTATTTTCATTTGTAAATAACTAAAATTACAAATTGATGATTTTGTCTTTTCAAGGGTAATCGGCTGAGTTTCACGATAATTCTCCCCGAAAGAGAAATCGAAATTGAAGATGTTGAAGAAAGTCTCAAAACATTTCCTATGACTTCAGTTTTGGGGCGTATGTCGGTGCAGTATATTCAGTTGTCCTTACCAAAATTTAAAGTTGACTCTAAAGTTGATTTTATCAAGACTGAAACTCTCCAAAAGGTAACTGTGGAAAATAGGCATTTTTATTCTTATATGAGAAGGGTTATTTTTGTGAAACAAGAGTCATAATTATAATAGCGATCTTGAAAAACTACAAAAATGAACAACTGAAGAATAGATTACGAGTAGAAAAAATGTACTACTGTTTCAGATAAATGAGTAGTGTAGTAGTAGTAGATACTTTACCTGTAATAGTAATTGGAGCTATAATTTTAATATCTTTCACCTTAATTATTTCAATAAGCAAAATCAAAAATTTTTCTAAAATTTGAATTTTGATTACTAGTTGGGGATTCAGTCTATGTTTAATGCTCAAGACGCAACTTTCAATAAAATTTCATCAGAACAAGGCCTTTATATTTCATCCGTGGTCCAACATTCCCATATTGAAGTGCAAGAAGGAGGAACAGAGGCTGCAACTGCTAATTTCGGTAATCTGAATTTTATTTATATTGTGTTCAGTTCACGGGCGTATCTAAGTATAGGTTCACCTGATTTGAGCCCCTCCTCCTGAAAAAAGGTTTGCTGGACAAAAATTTTCTGCCAAAGCTCAATTTCACTTTTTATCTCTGAACCCCTCGAGTCTCCCCCATTTCAGAATTCTAGATACGTCCTTGATTCAGTATATTAAAAATTATTACGCAGGTGTAAGAAAATTAAATTGAATTGTTCCAGTTATTCTTATCGCAAGCAGTACATCAAATGAAATATACAATTTCAATAGCTAAGCTTTTAAGTCTTATATATTTACCTGAACTTTAAGTGTTTAATCTGTATAGTTGTTACTGCTTTAATTTTTCTTGCGGTCAATTTTCTCGAAATGTTAGATAGAGTATTTTACCAGTGCAGCTTAATTGTACTCATTTAAATTCGCCTGTACTAAACATATCTTATCCTCTCATTAGTAAATATTATAGAAATTAATTTTAATGTTTCCATCAAACCTTACAAGAATTAATTTAATTTTTCCATTAGACTACCTATTCAAGCAATTAATTTTAATCTTTCGCTTAATGTAAAATGTCTATTAAAAGTATTAGTTGTATTTTGCTTATGTTCCTACTGCCTCCTAGTTCAATTTTAATTTTTCGTTTATTAATATTATTTCTATAGTACATATTTTTATGTTGTGTCTATATTAATAAAATGTTATTTTATTGTTGCAGTTGAAGCCGTGCCAGCAAGTTTTCGGTTCCTGACTCCGTTTAATGTGGACAGACCATTCATTTTCTTTATTTATGATCGCCTCACTGAATCTGTGGTGTTTGTAGGCAAAAAAGTACGATAGAGATCTTCCTTCAAGAATTTCTTATTTAACAGGAATTGTGATTTTTGTGATTTTGAAATAAAATCTTTCTGTAGAACTGCAGATGCTAATTAAATGCTGAATTACCTTCATAATTAACCAACTGTCCATTATTGTTTGCGTAGTATCATAAAGATTAGATCAGAGACAATTTCCAGTCATAATTTGATTACATCCTGTAGGCATGTTATTTAACAGCCTAATAGATGATGGGTTACCGACTCAATGTCAGAAATGTAGTACCTAACCTACTTCAAAAATGTTATAAAAAATCCTACAAAATTCAGCATCATCTACAATAGGCAGGTGCTCGGAATTCCGATTTCGGGCGGTCACACACGACCATCTTAATCTTACAAATGCTCATTTAAATTACAGCAAAATTTATACCAAAATGAGCCAGAAACACATTAAATTCGAGAATTTTTTTTAGTATTATATTCTTGAGCCTAGTTTTATACTTTTATCTTGATCTTTGTAAATTCCAAAAATATGTAGTGTAAGTTCAGAAAATTTAAGGGGGAGGGGGCACCCGGTAACCTTTGTCTAGATACGCCCTTTACTATAGGTAATATTTTGAAGTTTGAAGCTTCTTCAAATTGTTCTCACATTAAAGTTATTATTCATTTTTATAGCAATCTGTCTAATGAATGAATGATACATGAAATAATATTGTTATCTGCTTATAATAATACCCCTTTTAGGACACATAAGCATACTCGCATAGGTAAGCATGAATATAAATAATTGGCGTTATTTAAAACGAAGAAAATTATAAACATTATCAACAACTATATTTTTTGTACCTTTGCCATTGAATATCGCACTGCAATTGTAACCACGGATACAATGCCTAAGAAGTGTTACATTAAAAAGTGTTATTTGTTCTATAAAAATGTTGTTAATGATTAGT
>JABASD010003884.1:0-17784 GCA_019776165.1 Pogonognathellus flavescens | reverse complement strand
CTGGTCTTCACATAAAGTAACTTCGTTACTTAATAATACTCGACAGAAAGTTTGTATTTGCTGACGATCTCTGTAATGGATAACAAGTGTGGATTCAATGATCCATTACAATCATTTCTCAAGCTAGATGACATGAAAGGAAGACTGCGTGAGTGAAGCGTAGGCAGCCATCATCAGTCTCACTTAGTCAAAGTATAAATAACCAGCATCAAATGTCCGCTTGGTTGCGTTACGCTGCTCAGACCAGCTAGCAACTGACATTCAGACATTCAGTGTGTTCTGAGCAGAACGAGAGTCCTTTCTCAGTCTTAATTGTTTTTCTTCAAGATTTCAGCTTGGAAGACTAAATCCTCATCCATCAATAATAGGCCCCCAAGCCAGCATTAATGTGATGCCATTCTCAGATTACAAAGCAATCACATTCTTTTAGGATTTTCACTCTCTCTCTCTCTCATATCATAACCTCAACCGTCAAAGCTCCTTACTTTACACTGATACTTGAAAGTGGCTCCCATTAGAAATCATGTATTTACACAGTTACCGTTGCTCCTACTATTACACACACAGCTCTTCCCAAACTTACATTTACTTTACAATCCCTCTAATGATAAGTCTTTTAGCAGTGTAAATGTTCAAAGACCGTTTACACCGCTAAGCAAACACAAAAGGTTATAATATTATGCTACTACAGCATTTACACTCTGCAAAGACTGACAAATATTAACACTGTTCACTGGGTCTCATCCTGAATGAGTGACATGCCTTGTAAAGATAAGATGAAAATGTTCTCACATTTCTTATACACATTACTTATTTTCAAGGAGGATCCGTAAGTTTATTAGAGATCAGCGTGCAAACTAATTTAGTGCTAATTTTCAAGTTTCTATGCGTAAATCGTGCAGAAAATTCTTATTTGCATACATTAAGTGTCTATGTAGAGTCTCCTTCATGGACAATATTATAAGGGACCGAAAGCGCTATGCGTCTTTGTCGTAAAGGAGTTCACAATAATGTAAGATGTGATTTGACTATGACTATTCGTGCAGTAAGTATACATAGAATAAAAGTTGTTGGTCGAAGATTGATATGTGAGTTGAAAATTGCTCTTTATTACAGTAAGCACACATACTGGAAGTTTTAATGATCTTGCGATAGTGTGATGGTATGGAACTGATCGACTCTTTCGCTCAAAGCTGGTAGTTAGCTTCACACTTCTTGCCGACAACGAGTAACACAGAAAGGGCCGACTGATAGAAATTGCTCCGAACAGTGCACCAGTCAGCGAACATTTTCGGGTGCATTCAAACATGATCACAGGGCACTGTGCCATTTTATAAAATACATTATTGGGTGCAAATAAAGCTTTCATGAAGTTATTATAAAGGCAGTTTAAACAATTACTTACTATGTAGAACCTTTAACTAGCAGAATGTCTATTTAATTCTTTAATAACATTATGCATAGTACAGTACATACATAACAATAGGGTTCCATAGGTAAGTTGTCAAATTTTACTAGCAAAAATTCTCACAATAAATGTTTTTCTCTCAAATTACAGATTTTATAAAGCCGGAATATTTTTACATTCATTCAGTGTGTACTACAGATATGTATGCGTTCTTAACCTATATGTTATTGCCCTTAATTATGTCAAATATTAAAATAGCCATGACCAAATATTTCAATATGAAGAGCACTCAGTTTACCAATGCAGATTATATTTTTTTAAATTTTTATTTTGTAGGCAGGGTAATATTTTAGGTTGTTATCTTAAAAGCAGGGAAAATCAATAATAAAAAATGCTTTGACAGGAGAAACAATAAGAGTTGTGAAGTGAAGTTGTAAATTTGTGAGCTGAAGTAATAATACTAATCGTGGTAGTATAATCTGAGATGCCAAAAGGAGCGACTTATTTTACAATCTAAGAGCAGTAAGTTCTTATAGTGCAAATATATGGGGGTGTATGCCAAAAAGCCAAGTTAGTTGTTCTGAATCTACCTTAAAGCTACTTTCTCGGGTAATAGTAAAATTATAGTATCTGGTGGTGGGGAAGCTTTCATTCTTACACGTTTCTTGTGCAGAAGCACAAATAATGTTATAGCCCGTTGATATGGAATGAAACGACGAGTTTGAATTGTACGTAGGTACTTTAACATAAAAACTCCTATTCACCGACTTTCCTCTCAAGATTAGTTCATTTTCATTCTGCCTCTTGTCGTTTTCCGCCTCGTTTTCTGTCGCATCTTGAACACTTACACATATTACTGCTAGGTACTCCATCTGCAGCACAATTCATGGTCCTTGTAGTCATATCTCCAAAATATATAGCATTAACCTCACATTTGTATTATGTAGTGCTGTAGCAGTCCAGCTACATCTTCTTCCCACTTTCACTTTTATATATCTATACATACTAATATATTCTATGCGTTTTGTTATATTATTTTCCCGTGCACAATATACATACTTGGACAATTTAGATTGTGTGTACATGGCATTTCATTGCTCATGATTTTATGGTTGACTTGACAGTATTGGCCTGCGACTTATCATGGATCAAATCCCAGCGGAATTGACATTAGATGTGATGCTGCGATCTTTGTTGGGATGGGATGGACTTCCATGCATGAAAATGTTCCCAAAGTAAGTTTTTTTATTTCTCAATCTACCAAGCATAAAATCAGCTTTGATAGTTTCCTTAGTAGCTGGTCATGTCTTTTGTCGACGGCGTCCTGCCGCCTTCTACTCTTTCCTTCCTTTCCAACTTTCTACTGGAGTTCCTCACCAGCACAATAATGCGCCTATAGTACACACCGTGTTCTGTGTACACTCACAACATTAAATAATAATTTAACTGCATTATTCCATGGATCATCAACATCTTAACAATATTATCACTATTACTGTCCGGCAAAATTTAATGAGATTTAATATTGTTTTGTTACTATTATTATTTTTAACTACCTAGTGTGTCCATTTTCCATTTCAAATTATTATTTCCTTTCTTATTATGTACATGTTTTGTCAACAATGTTATTTAACACTGTTTAATATAAATAAGAATATATTTCCGTCAATTTTAGTTGGTACGTACTACACAGTACCTACCTAAGTACTACTTTGTACTTATGTCTTACATCGTCAAGAAAATTATCCTCTATTAAGAGTTTAGTTTTCAGGACATTTGGCATAACGGCTTGTAATATCTCAGATAAACATGTCTGAACTAACTCAATTACTTCTTTAAATAGAATTTAAATGACTTTCTCGGTTTTAACAAATGTAATTAGTAGTTTTAAAAGCAGCAGATGTTGCGAATTACACTTTGCAGCGCAGCTTGAGCCATTGCTGAGCATTTCAGTCTTTATTTCATAACTAAAAGCATGAGCTCTGTGTAGAACATCTTTGACTGGTGTGTCTCCATGTACATTCTGACTGTCTTTATTTCGTTGCTAATGGCTCTGCTGAAAGTTACAATGACAATCAACTTATCATTTTCAGGTGTCAAGCTGATAATGCAATTGTAACTCTACATGGAGCAACTTCCGGTAATAACGCTTCACTTCGAACGACTTAGTTCATTTAAATGATAAGTGAGTCTTTTTGATGAACACTTGGAGCCACTAATGTACAACTGCTCGTCTCCACTCGTCCTCCACCGTCCATTCCTTCTTCGTGGATTACCCGGATAAATATCGTTCAGTCTCGATCCCCCTCCAACCCCTCCACTCCATAACCATCCGTCCTAATGTCATCCGAGTTAAAGCCCCGTTTTCCTTCCCGTCGCTGTAAACCTACATAGAAATAGTGTAACAAGCTTCGACTAAATCAAACGTTACCCATGAAGTCGCCGGATTAACTGAACTTATGAAATATATGTGTAATACTACTACTATACAACAATGTACTGCAATTGTATATTACCATTACGGGAGCACTGTGTATATGCATTATGTATCTGTGTACTAAAACTGAAATATAATACCATTAAGTACTTACCTAAGTGCTGCATTAAAGTGGGTTTTTGTTTGCCTTTTTACGTTCATTTATCATATGATTTATATCTGTATTACGACGGACTTCATTTTTCAACACCGTTGTTCAAAATATTAAACTTGTATCTTCACATCTTACAGGAAAAAGCAAAACAAGGTAAATTTTCACTCTTTATTTAGTGGCGGAAGAGACTTTATAACAATGGTTCATCTGTATGTCTGGTCCTTTCAGTTTATAACTCTATTAAAAAGAAGGTCAAGTCCAAATACGGGGTCAATCAGAGAGATTAAATATAAAGTAGCGGAAACTACTTTTTATGGGCGTACTGTCTGTCACAGCGATATCTCCCCTACTAATAATAACTTTTTCATTCTAATTTCAGCAATAACTAATAACAAAGGTTAGGTAACTTATGTAAATGTGTATTCTTACACTTCTTTATTACAGTTGATTTACGCAGTATTTTGAAAAAATTAAATATTTTCATTTTAATCTTTTTCCCTATTTTCCCTATTTACTTTCATTCATCACTTTAAAAATTTCAATACAATTGTAAATTGAACTTAAATTTCATTTTGAAATGCGCGTAAAAATATTATGCAATGCAACCCAATTTCCTTTTTGACTTGGGATTAAATAAGATGAACAGGTTAGTATTTGAATAACGTAGACGATGTGGTCTTAAAAATGACTGTAGCTGTAGGTATTTTTGTGCATGGCATGAACAGCATTGCAGGATTTTGTGCATGTGAAAGTTTATTATTTGGAATGCGTATATATAAGGAGCTATAGCTGCTCATGCAAGCATCAATCTGAAGAATTGGGAAAAATGTAATAATGTATGGGCAAAGTGAAGAAGACTAGAGAGTGAGTAAGCCAGTAAGCGTCTAATATAAATAGCAGGCAGGTCATGCCATGGTATGCAGAAAAAAGGATTTACCTTAGGGTATAAAGAAGGTAATGCTTGTGTCGTGACATTATTTTATATGGCTGCATAAATTCTGTACAGACTGAAAGAAATATTGAGAGGGATGCATAGGGAAACTCCATTCAATAGAAATAGGACAATAAACTTTGTTAGTTTACTGTTGGTCTTCAAAAACCGTTGATGCTGTGCATAGACTGAAAATAAAGTGTAGTGACGTCAGATATATATTCCGCCTATATAAACGTTTTCACCAGTTTTTACAGCAAGCGGGCAGATTACAAAGCACTAAGTCGTCAATCTTGGACAGAAAATGTCTTTACTCTTTACTGCGTGCGAGGACGATGATGATTTCTTTTCACACAGAAACTATATACACGCTTTCACTCACTTTACTTATGTGACTATGTTTTTCTTACAGTAGCTGCCCGTCGCTTTCGCTGCTTCATTTAATATTTTATTCTCAATGCTATGTACATTGTGCAATTGAAGCAAACGTTGTAAAAAATTTTCATTACGCAAAATCGGGTGGGAGACTAATGAAAAGAGCAAAGTAAATTATTTCCGTCACGAATGACCGAAAGCGAAATGCACATAAAGCTCAGAGAATATTTCAGAGCTCTCTTCTAATTTAAGTTCTTGCTCATTTGGCATTTCAAATGAATACTGTCAATAATTCTAACTGTCGACTAATTAATTTGAATGCAGACATTAGATTTGTTAGGATGGAAAGTGATCAATAAAACTGGACTGGTAGACAAATCTGTTTTCAGAAAGGTCACGTGGATTCCTAAAAATTTGCCATTAAACCATAGACAAAAGTTGGTTAATGTTCAAAGTTTCGACATACGATATCATGAGAAATTACGTATTCTTATGGTCTTAATACATCGTATAACTAAAAATAAGGTCATGACTCCACGTTGCATTAACTACATGTGCTACCCTTCCTCCACCATGCTGCATTGTATTGCAAACTTTTTCCAATTTGTGGAACACCAAATGCCCTTGCCACTATAAAATAAGATACACACTTATTTACAACTTGCTATAGTGTCAGACCACTAGTAGCACGACTACTACTGTCCTATGTACTTAACTTGGTTGTTACTTACGAACTTTCGGCTTCGTAGCTACTTACTGAACTAATAACAAACAAATCATGACTCGAGGCATAAAATACGTAAATAAAACCGAGGTTTGTACCATGGCAGAAGCCTCGCACAATTTACAGCCAAACTAATACTTACTTGTTTGAGTGTACATATAAATGCACTGCACGATAATTGCCTATCTCTTCTCCATAGCGGAAATCATAAACAACCCACAAACGCAGAAAATTACAATAGACACAAATACAGAACCTACCGAAGAAATTCCTGCCCTGCTTCGTTCAGCAATGAATTAGTATGAAACATGTGTACGTATTTCTCCTGAAGATAAAACCGAATATTCTAAGCGCAATACATTTTTATGGCAATATTCTCGGAGTCGAAAGAAATCAGCGATCATTGTGGAATGCAATTCTAAAGACTTGCAAATTAATCTTACAGCCGAAAACAATAAAAGCTTCAATGTGATAGTACTTTCTCGATTATGATGTATATATATAGAAATTGTACGTTAATCACTGTACCAAATTGATTAATGAAGGTAATTATTTTTAATTACGCTCTTGACTACATACTGTGGCCACACAATTCTTGATATCAACTCAGTTTAAGTGCAGCATGAACATGACAAAGGTGAAAAGCTATTTTAATCAATAATTGTCAATAGGTCGTCACACCTAAGGCGATAATATCTCTGTTAAGAGAAAAATAAGTGACTTACAATAAAAATGAACTATAAATACAGCCAGTGCAAATTATACGGCTTACTGACAATGTTCAAGGGATTCATTAAAGCTTTACTAACAGTGCATATGCATACCTAGTAATATTACGTAATAAAGTGACCAACTGCCTACGTCATTGAATTTGCAGCAGTTTTGAGCAATGCATTCCTTATTGCCCACACACAGAAATACTTCTGCCGAAGATGCGGAGAAATCCAGATACCTGAAATTTCATCGAAGGATGAAAACAGGTACAGTACTCAAAATACAATCAGATTATGTTATCATTTCCTTGTTAGAAGCTACTGCATGAATAATCCTTCCATTATAGTACGTTATTTTGTGCGATGAAATTACGAATCACCGTAGCAGTGCAGCAGCTCAAGTTCGTTATCAAAGCCCAAAGTTGAGGAAATTAACTTTGCTCAATTTTATTCGAGTAGGTAGCTAATAGAAAGTGGATTCGGGTAGTATTAGCGTTGCTTTAGACATTACACAGAGTATTAAGGTAGTCTGCTTGATTAGAAGTTCATGGTGACTAACTTATTTCTTAGGTAAACGCATAGAGGTATAACCTCAAGAGTGTATTTGCAAAGTGGTTCTGTAGCTACTACATGGCATGCCATACTTTTTCGGCATTTTCGGTGTGTCACATTTCATTTCAGATTGGAATTTCTACAAAGCATATTTAGTTTTATACGTGAAAACTCCTCCGTGAGTCTCCACATGAATGTTTCATGCCCTTAGTTAACATTCATCAGCCCACTTAACTTAAGAGAGTAAATAAACGTCAATTTTATTTCTGATTAAAATCTACTATGCATGTAATAATTTGTCATTAAATAACTTTCCCTTTTAATAACAAGTTGCAAGGCAACTCAAACGACATTAACACACCACACAATGTACATCATCAGCGTCACACTTTTTAAATAGGTACTACATGATTTCATATAAAAGTTTGCCAATAGGTAGTTAAGATATATAATCAAGTTTCTCAAGGTGCCCATGTCATTATGGTTAATCTCGTAAAATGACAGTTTATACAAGAAAAACTTTTCATATGCTGTTCACAAGGTTTGCTAAATAATGTCAGAGTAATTAAATATATTGAGTGTTTGCATTTTGTCGATTTGAATGAATATTTACAAACGAAACACAAAAAGGGTTTCAAAAACTTTTAAACAAATCAGTTTACAAATAGACAATGTAAATTGAAAATCCAACTTCAATAAGTAAACTGGTATTTTTTGCTAGAGTTAAGGACGGTTTTTATGGGACTGTTGCAGATTTATTTGGTCCTAGAACACAGCTTGAACTTGATTTAGTACCATTGTTTACACTAAGGGATGTAAAAAGTGTATTCTACATAAATAACTGAGAAAAGCATGCATTGAAAAAGTATTGGCAGTGTGTTTACTGTAACACTGATTCAAATGCAATCTGTACCTTACATAAACCGTAGAACCGAAGGAAAGCAGTCAGATCGTATTTCTTGGAAAGAAACTTGATTTTAAAAGAAAAATGTGCGGCAAAAACTTTTACGCAGTGAAAAGAGCTGCAAAGTCATTGTAACTTTATGGGAAAGTAAATATCTGCGAGAGTTTCAACAGCATCCACAGTTGTTGGATTAAAGGTGCACAATCCTTCTAGGAAAATCCTTATGATAATAAACTTTAGATTATTAATCATAATTCTTCTTGAAAGGGTAATACCCAATCTTCATTTTCGAATTTACATATTCTTTTGCACTTGTAATTCTAATATGCAAAGCATAAAGCCAGATTTAGTATTAAGGTATCTCACAATACCCCGTTCATTTCAAAATCAATTTCATATAACGAGTGTAAGTAAAGTAACAGTAAATAAATCATCAAAACTTTGTAACGCTATGTATTAGTGTTCTAGGTATTCGTGCACAACATTAGCAAATTAACTAGTTAACCTGATTGCACATAATATTTGAACAAGGAAGACAGGGAAAATTGTTTGCAAAAGTTTCACTATTAGAATTTTTCAACAGTATTTGCAAACATTAACTTCATTGTTCATTAACGAAATTGTCTACTTGTATATTTAAAACGGCAAAAAAGTAGCTGTTCTTCAGGAAATCGTTCCTACAAAACCATCGCAGATGGTTATGTAAGAAAAATCTGTTTGTGCGTCCATCTGTCTGTCCGTATGTTTGCAGCATAACTCCAGAACAGTTTGAGTAAATTCATTTAACCTCTGTACATTATTATTTAGGTCGTGAATGGGAGATTAATTTCAAAGATGGGGTCAATCGGTCAACAATTTTCAATATTTATTTTCTGTAGCGGTGCGTTCTTTAGTTTAGCTGTATTAAAAGATTACGATCCTACGTTGGTTAATTACATCCGGGTTTCACCGGTTTAATTATGGTAAAAAACTCAAAAGAAATCTCCATTCTATTACCACGGCGTGGCAACTACCACTACTATTCGCTAATGAAATATTTTTCTCCATTACCAAAACTCCAAATAACTCACGTACAGATTTGTCTGAATTTTTTGTGGACTAGTTAATACTACTAGCATACCTAGTAGTATTAACAAAGGAAGAAAACATCGAATGATCAATTTTAAACAGGAGGCATTGTAAATCCAACATTACAATGGGAAGGAGCAATCACAATGTGAAACAAGACTTTTGGAATGTTTTAAAAATACAATCAAGATATTCTTTCGGTCTGACTAAGTTTATCTAAAGTACTTTCATCTTTCTGCAAGATCTTCCCCCTCTAGTGCAGTTTTTATGCAGACACGACATCTTAAAAGTTACAACCACTGTTATGGTAGTACAAGTTATTCCTAAAAATACATTATGTAAATATAAGGAAGTGATAGTGGAGTGAGGAAAGCTTACTTTCCCACATTTGGTATTGGGAGGGCAATCCAGAAGGAAACCTTATGCTAGCTGCTCCTGCACTTTTCCTGCAGCAGTCCTCCTGCTGCCCATTCAGTGTATCAAGTATGAGTGAGGCGTATTCTTTCATCTTCATCTCGCAAAAAACTTATTCTTCATCGTATTCCTTGCCGAATATAAATCGCACGTAGCATACTTAGAAGGTATCGCTATCTAAATGTATGAATACTTATGGCTAAGTATTTGTAGCATCCCTTCCATTACAATATATGACATTATGGCAAGTACTGAATTTTTGATACGAACGGATCACTGCTGATATTCTCATGCTATGCTATATAGCAGTCAATGGATACTTCTACAATTTTAACGGACACATAATGATATTGGATGATACATTATATGTATACGTGAGCTCTAAAATTCGCCAGAAGTATTACTAAGTACACATCACAGAAAAACCACAGTATTTAAGATACGCGTGGAGAAACCTTTTCCCGACGTAGGTATGCTGAATGTAACGGCTCTCCTGGAGGAAACCTAGCATCCATTAATGCAGCTTTTCCTTTACTCTAACTTACATTTGTATAGTCGAACAGAAATCCAAAGTCGATGTGCCACATTTGTATCGCCACATAAATTCCTCTTAGCAGTCTTGCATTCCTATCAATTTATCTTCCATGAATTCACATCAAATTATCATTTTGAGCCTATTCAAAAGATTTTGACGTTAGCCTCTCCGATATTTATTCCCGACCTCTTCTGTAGACACGACGACAATTATCAGAACGCATGACTTCAGTCAAGTTATCCACACATTCACAAAATCCCTTGATACACGTTCGACATAATATTCTTTTATTGCCACAATATACATAATACCCCACTTAAGACCACATGCAGACTACGTAATAAAGTGCAGCATTAAATATTTTATTTTATCGCAAAATGAAAATATATTTAAATACAAATTGAGAATTTTCTTCGTAATCATATTAAAATGACAGTGTGAATGTGAAAGTCACTGGTACTGGAGTAATATTATTACAATTCTATGTAGTAGCATTACCAGTACTGTTAAAAAGAAAATGACTCTAATATACCTTACACTACCAATTTATATGCCTAACCACACACTATAAAATATGATGACAACTTATTAAGGCAGTTTCACACCTTTGGATAGCTACGAAAATGTTCGGCAGCAATTAACCTTCATAGTGCAGAAAATCTGTAGGTAATCATTATTAATTGCATATACGAAGCTATAAAACGGAAAATATAGGAGCAAATTAATTGGGTCGTTTTCTTTCTTTTCTCATCCTCAATAACGTTTCTTCGCTTTACAGCTCCTCGAGCAGCCCAATACTAAAATCTTTGATGTTAAACCGCCCAGTGGGGCTATTTGCATACTGCTGGGTTTATATGTTTGATTTTCGACTATTAAGCTTGAGTGTGTACTTATTAGCCTGGTCTACTGGCTATATTAACAAGAACTCATCACAAACAGCTTTGTCTTCGTAACGGCTGCATAGAATTTTAGTAAGAAGTACACTCAAGGTACAAGAAGGTTATTTAGCTGTGAACATTTATTTGGTGTGGATTTTTTAGCTTCTCCTTCAGTATGACTAGGAATGCCTGACTAGGAGTGTTGTTATATGATGTGAAATGAAATTGCCTTATGAAACGCAGCGCCAACAAGACGCTGCTGCCGCTGAAGTGTGTCTGACTAGTTTACCTTAACCGACTACGGGCCATTATTCGAAATTGTTCTGAAGCACGTACTCTCCCAGCATCCATTGTAGAAATGACCATGAGCCCTAATGAGATTTGATAAAGAGGCTCGATTAAGGTATTTGTGTAGAAATGCGTTACGAGGACAATTGCTCAGTATGTAGTAGTAGGCTGGTAAATAGTCCGTGTCTAATTTTGAGCGTTGTTTCCGAAGAACGATAAGAAGGGAAAGTCTTTATAGAAATATATGGGAAGTGTTTTCTCTTCTTTGTGCATGGAATTACACAACTTTTCTTACTTTCCTGTTGTGTTTGTGTAAATATGTTCGTCCATTTATAATACAAGTGCATTTTATGTCCCCTTTCCTACTCCAAGAGGTTTTAATCATGATACGTTCAGCGGAATAAGAGATTTTTGACGAAATTCCAGCTGCTCGTTTACGCACGGACTTGGAGGCAGCTACGATACTCAGAGGAGGAAACTGGGTTGAATGTAGAGCACATATTTATCAGTCTTCTACATCAAGGAGCGTGCACGAGCCATGAAATTCAATCGTGGCGAAGAAAGTACAAGACATTCTTTTACAGATGTACGTGAGTGGTAATATCCGGTGGAGTCGCTCGCGTGGAGTTACTTCCGTGACAGCCAAGTTTTTATTTCACAATAAGCACCAAGCTTCATAACAGATGCACCAAACAATTGCCTTCGACCAATACACAAAACCCCACATAATCATTAACTCCGTACTCGCATCATTCGACATTTTCTCACTGTCACAATTGATAAGTGTCACAGTCATGAATAATTTATACCTTCCCATTATGTATTTACCCCGTTAGATCGTAAGAGCGTTATGACAACTACAAATACACTGTCTATGTCTATAAACCTTCTCTAATGATATGTAAACATAAATATGTCACCAATAATTTAGTTTCCAAGATGTCTAAACAAAATTACCTATAAGTATTCACTCCGATTGCATAGGTATAACTGCAAGATATATTCACTTAAGAAATTAATCTTGTAATCCAAACATTTTCTTCTGCATTAGTATCTTTATTTTATTTTATTAGCACTGTTTTATTCACATTAGGTAAAAGTGAAGATGCGAACGCAAACTAGAACTAAAGTGAAAAGAATGGGAACCCTAACAACAGTCAACTTTTTGTTTCATGGGATACGTTAGGTAATAGCAAAGTGTGCTGGAATTCACTTCTTGTATCTATTTGCAACTTACTTACCCAGTCATCGGTGAATCTTCAGGGCATTCGTTAATGTGGTTTATCTATTATTCCTAAAACTTGCACTACGAAATAAACACTAACATTTCACAAAGACTAAAGTCGCATTTTACCCTAAAAATTACTTTCGAATCAGCTTGCTTAAGGCAGCTTTCTTTATTCATATTTAGTAGCTTGGCCTGCCTGTCTGTTCTTTTTACTTGACTTACTCTCTTTACAATTTATTTGTTATGACGGCTGTGTAAGCAATACACAACAACAACGTGAGTGTACATCTGAGCTGCTTGAATTGAACAGAAGGAACGCTTACATAAACTGACGGGATTTTTTATTCCCCCTCTCTATTTTTAATCTATTGCAGTACTGAACTCCAACCATGATTTTCCATCTCTCAAGTTAGATACACTTTTAATGGATTAATCAATTTCTATGTTACGCCATTACAGAATATACGCACGCAAGAAAATAATTTTTCACAGTTTTACACAGTTAGTAAATACAATGCACCCACTAAAATATATGTGGGGCATTGTGAATAAATATATGTCATTTCAAGAAATAAACGTAGGTATATGCGTAGTACCTACATAATGTATTGTGGATAGTCATTCAGAAGTGGATAATATACGACAGATATGTACAAAAATTCTTTGAATGATATTTGAAAAGCAATAAAATATTTGAATGCAAATTCCCGAAGAAATTGAATAAACTATTGAATAGGTTTATTTATTTGTGAATAAAAGTAAGTAAGACAAATGACGTTTATTTAGTCACTGAAATGTTTCACATTGACCGAATTGGCGGCTCATAATTCGTAAACAGGTGGGAATAGTCATTTACCTACATGAATTACTCCGTAAGAATTCTTAGGAAGTTTAAAGGGAAAAAATGAGACAGAAATAGTGTGATAGGAACTAAAGCTGATGTAACCTGAAGAAAAGGCTGAAATTACAGCGAATTGACGGAGAGAGTGAGTCGTCGCGGTGTATGGATGTAGAAGAAAGGCATGCGACGTAATGAAAAGGAATTGTTCGTTTGTTGTGTACGGAATAAGGCAAGGATCGACGAGATGAGAGTAGTTGTAGTGTGAGTCTAAAGCGGAATTCCATTAGAGAAGGAGAATTCGACGGTCGAAGCGAAACGGCACTTTTACTGGAACAGACTCAACAACACTCACCACTACACACAGACCCAGTCCTTTTCCAACAGTAGAAAGAGAACGAAGAGAGAAAAAGTCGACCAGCCAGAATTACAACTTTCCCAACAGTCTTGTGTCAAACGCTCCCTTTGCCAGACGTGCCCTCACACTCTCCACTAGTTAAGTCACGAGTCAAACCACAATCAACACTCTATATGCCATTCAACACTCACCAAACAAAGTCATCCACTTTATGATTATACTCTCTCTGCCCATCTCCTCAGTGATCTCTTTTGTGGCATTCGATACATTACAAGCTAAATTAAACAAATATCTCTTCTTCCCCACACAATTCGCTCACCCACCAACTCTCCACTGCAGAACTCACCTTTCCTCCTACCAAACCAAATAACAATCACATTTCTCACCAGTAAAAACATTTCAGTCACACCTTCCATTCATTTTCTTCGGCAATCCATGTCTCAAATCTTCTTTTACAAACAAATTGCAATTCAATCCTCAAACTGTAAGCGATTCATCCCTCCTTTTATTTCATGGTGTGAAGTACTGTAATTTATCTTCGTACGGGCACAACTTCAACTAATCTGTTCATTCACACACATACACACACACAAACACACATATTCATTCGTACAAAGAATACAACGTGAGTAGCCAAATAATCAAACACTTTTGTCTACTTGTACTCTTCCGATTGCAGCCGCTCGTCTGTCATCATCAAGTAGGTGAGTGAAGTACCAATAAACTTTTCCTTTTTGCACAACGTACTAAAAATAGTCTTTATCTCGTGAATTGCACACATTATCATATTATGCAGCGTGTGTGTCTCAAAGTATACCTGGCTATGTTTTTATCACTACGTGCTAACATTTTAACATTATAAGAATAAAATACTTTTCGGTAAGTGTTATGTTTGCATTGTGTGCCAGAAGATGTACACGACTTGATCAGGTATGTAATAAAGTTGTACTTGCAGACAAAGTAAGAGGTGTATAAATAAATAAATGCATTGTGGAAGCTTTGTATGCATCGAAAGACTGCTTAAATGACATTTTTATAGGACGGTTACGACTTTGACAAGTTATAACTTCAGCCTGTATTTTATTTAATCTTTAATGCTAATGTATTCAATTACTCAAGGTATTAGTTTATGTAAGTGCATTTGTACCTAATGATTTTTTATTTTTGCTTGGTAGACACTGGATAAATCATGAATTTTCTTTAGGTACTATTTGTAAATAAATTGAACCGTTTTTGTGTATATGGTAGCATGTATATGAGAATATTTAGATAAATAGAAAAGTAAATCATTGTGAGAATTGAGAAAAAATAGGCTTTTCCTGTTCTCACCTGGCACCCAATGGGCACAATTGATTTAAATCTGTGAACCTATTCCTCAGTGTCAGTTATACTTGTCCTGCATTTTTATCAGTGTGTCAATTGCATACACACCGAGAATAAAAGTTATGTACTGTTATTTTTCTAAAAGGAATTTTTATAAACGTGTAAAATGTTTGCCAGCAACAATGCCCGCTTTTTTAAGTCTCCAGAGTGCTTTTGTTGTGCACGGTTTTATATTGCACGAAGAACGAGACTCGTGGGCCACTTACTCAAACTTCTTTTTTAATTTAGTGAAGTAGTGATGCGAGTCTGCTCTATTTTACATTTGTATTCGTACCCCAGAACAACACAACCGAATAAAGTTCTACTACGATCATGAATGACACATGTGTTGTTTTGTCGTGCGGATACTTTAGATGCAGAGTTGTATAAAAACGCATGAGTATTATAATATACAGAAACAGAGAACAAGTCATATGAGTTCATTATTCATATCAGTTCTGGTGAATGTTAGTGCCTCCCATCTGTTTCAAAAACTTAATAATAAGTACATATATTATATCAATGATTGGCTGACTCCGTCAGTCACTGAGCAAGTTGACAAGTGTTACTTTGCAGCAATGAAATGTCATATTATGAACTCATGAATGTGAACGTGTGTAAAGTTAATTGCAAGTGGGATATGTAGACTTGTTTTATTGGAGTGACACATCAGGACTGACATGACACATGGAAAAGCAATGTCGCATCGCTTTGTCTGACTTTCTGTTTGTGTTCATCATGCTCATCACGTATCATGCTCACAATTCACATCACAACATTGTACTATGTATATAAAAAGAATACATGTATTGCAAATATCATTCTCAAAGTTCAGCTAGCAAAGAAAAAACAATTATAACATATTTGCGATAATGCTAATTAAATTCCGTTAATTAATCATCTGAAAGTAAGCGTGTTCAGCTAACACGAAATTCGCTAAATATATTCATCGAAACGGTAGTGTTAAAAATACTAAGGAATTTCTAATCTGTATAATTGCTTCAAACAACAACTATAAGCGCTTTGTAAGAGAAATGAGGTAATGCACACATTCATGAAGCAAAATTTGAGGTCATAATATATGAAATTGCATATTTTCTGTAAAACCTTTATAAAAGCAATATTAGTATTACTGTATAGCTATTTGTTACAAAATAACATCCATAAGTTGTGTTGAAATTTCACCATTTGTGCTTTAGAATTTACAATTACATGAATGAAGGAAGGTTAGTAGGATTGTCATTAGTTAACTAGATAATATCGCAAATCCTTTCAATTGTGCAATGAATGCGCATATTATTATGTGCCTTGTAAAATAAATTTCAACTGCAAATTTCATGTACCTATAAAATTGTATATATAAATTGTAAAATTGCTTAGGCTTGAGAACATAAATCACTTCAATTTCGCACATTCGTTATCCTGTGATCTGAAAGATGACAATGGAAACTGACAGCTTGCAGAATCACCCTGCACTACTTAAGTTTAACCAAAGAGATATCCATGTGTTTTGTTATGTTATGACAAGGGAAGATTATTTGAAATACGGTCAGAACAAGTAATAACAACTCACCTAATCACTTTTATGGGACAACCATATTTGAAGTAATTCATTAAAAGTGTTAGTACGTGTCAACAAATACCTGTTTTATTTATTCACTTGCTGACTTTGATTATAACTATTTTATTGTATTTCGGGATCATGCAGTGTAGTACTTTCCTTTGTATTACCTCGTTAACTAAAAGGAGTATTTAAATGAAATAGTTGGAAGAGTCTGCAGTACAGATACAGCTTTAGAAACATTTGAAGAATACATATTAAAACTCGTTGTCAGTCGTCGGTGCTGCAGAATTGAAGCGGAGCACAGACGCTATTGTATTTCCTCACTTTTGTTATTTGACCTCATAATTTCGAGTTCCTTTGTAAGCAGCTTTCACTTCACTCCCCACCCATGCCATTCATAATTAAACTTTCTCTGTGTAGTTGCCTATTGAAAGTTTGAAAGACTGTCAGTTATTGCGGCACATTATTGTACTCTCACAGAAACAAATTCTATAGGTGCCTATTAATGTAATTACATTATTGTTCAGTCATGTTTTTCAGCTCTGCTCTGAGAAATCATTCTCATTTTAGCTTTATTATGCACACTTATATCATTAATATATACGGAACTGCATTCCCATTCGAAAATATTTATACAAGCAAAATATGTACTCCTTGCCAAGCTAACACATCAACGAAATACATTTTCTCCATAATTGATGTCCGCCCATTAATTTCAGAATTTAATTAACTTTAATGAAAGGATAATTGTTGACAAGTGCAGTCCACAGTAAAATAGGATTCAAATAGAGATTAAATGAGTATTCGAATCTAAAAGGAATAAAAAAGTAAATATACAAGCAAGAAAAGTCATGTACTATAATAGTGTAAGAAATAAATTATGAGCGTTTCCTATTTATTTCCGTTACATTCTCACCCCCAGTTACATTATTTGAAATGGCAATTAAATAAAAATAAACCATTTGCAACGGTCCAAGGAAGTAACGAAGCGAACATTGACATTGTGTTGTGAACCATGACACGGTAACACTAACTGTGGCGTGGTTACTTCCA
>JABASD010003883.1:0-17793 GCA_019776165.1 Pogonognathellus flavescens | reverse complement strand
TTCTGACCAACGAACTTAGCCTTAGTTTTGCCCTTCTCTATATGTGTACCAAGTTTCATTCGTCTAAGTTAATTTTTACTTGAGTTATCGTGGTGACAGACAGACAGACAGACGGACAGGTATCGGGCACATAAGACCTCGTGAGGTCTAAAAACCACATTTTACTGACATATCTTATGCACTAGAAGACTCAAGAAGTCTTCTATTTTACTCCTACTGCAATCTTGTTATTGTGAAATAAAATGATGTTATCTCAAAGTCTAGGGATTACTAAGGAACTCACTGCTCCGTTGTAAATACACTACGAAGTCCGAACCGAAGTTGTCTCATACTCACACAAGCAAGTGAAATTCAGTCTGCCATTCATCTAGAAAGTGTCAAGTGTCATAATCCAAACTTCATTTTATCTATCTAGGTATATGTGAACCTACGTATATCTTCTTTGCTGTCTGTATTGTGAATGTGCAGTTAGTAAGAGCAAGGGAGTCATTGATTACACGAATTATTTAGTATGTTTATTCTTTTGGGAATGTTTGTGATTTTAAGTGCGTCAAATTGTAATTTCGCTAAAAGTGAAAACATTCCATATACGACACTGCCAATCTGTTGTCCCTTAGACCTCAGGAATGGAATAGGCCAATGTTCCAAGAAGCTTCCAAGAGGCAAAACCTACAAATGGACACCTCCTGCTCATTTGTTGCTACCAGGAGTAGATAAAGCTGTGGAATACAAGTAACGTAGTTAAAAATCAAAAATTGCTTACAGAGAAATAATGTGTATTGCATTTTCCATGTCAATTTTTATTTCTATATTATTGTATCATCCTTCAGGTAAATAAGTAATTTTAGATCAAAGTATTTTCTAAAACTATTTTTCACAGATTGCAGCAAGGAGATTGGAAATGCAAAACAACTTGGAATATAACCACATTTCCATTGGATTTGCCAACCAAAAATGGAGCAATACAAGCAAATACTAATATGCCTTCAGATTACTTTTTGCCCGATGGATATTTGAGAATCGGTAAAGACCATTACTCCCCAACAGAATACTGTATTAATGGGTCTGTACTGTAACATATATTCCTCATATTTAGATAAAACGTTGAAAATTGATAATTTACACTAATAATATTTATTTCTAAATAGAACGATCCAAGCTCAAAACATTAGCAAATTAATAATCAAAGTGTGCAAAGTAACTTGTGGAAAAGGATCTCTATGTTTAAGGAAATGTTGTCCATACCACCAACTATACAGCGTTGGATTTAAAAATGGATCAGCAATGGGATGTGTAGACCGAGGAATCCATTCCCAATATTATCCTGCATTGTACCACAACTACAAATCCAAACTGAATGATAAGGATCGAGGAAAAATATACCCACATGTATTACATCATACCGCAAAAAGTTTCCAGTCATGTCCTAATAGCCCTACCGGTGGAAGAGTTAAAGTTCTGCCACTTCCATTTGGTGAAACCGTGGCCAATGCTTTCACGACTACCTTAAGATCTACGTACCCCTATACCTGGACACGGTTTCATTGGACAAAAGATGGTTATCTAATGTACAAAGAAAATATTGTTGGGAAATGTAAGAAAGTTTTCATTCATGATGTTTGTTCGGACGGAATTATTAACTACAGTGACAATGAAACTGTGTTTCAAAATTATGAAGAGCAAACCATCCTCTTTGCTTGTCCATTACCGAAAGAAGGGGAGAATGAGGTATACAACATTTGATTATATTCATTGATTCAAGCTTGTTTTCCGTTTTCATGCAAATACGAAACGTTTAATGGTAATCTGCATTTTTATCTTTAGAATACTCCCAATCTGGATAATGTGTCAGTGTCCATTATTTACGCTCCATTGTTGCTAGCAGCTTCCGTATTTGCTCTTCTCACCATTATAGTATACCTTCTCCTATGGAAGCAACAAACGTTTCGTGGATGGATTATTGTTTCTCAAGCTGCCTCGTTGTTCTTTACGAACATTTTTCTTGGAATGGGACACATACTTCAATGGAAGTATGAATATAGCACAATGCTTCCACCTGGATGCATGTTCGTTGGTATAATAGTAACCTGAATTTAATTTAACCTAAATTACTTAATTAAAAAATTCTTAAGAAAATATCTTAATAAGTACCAAGAATTCCAACTTTTCATTGATTACGATATGAAGATAACCCAACTATTTTTAATGTGTTACTGTTACTAATATAATTAGGTTTAGCAGCACACTTTTTCTTCCTCAGCATGTTCTGTTGGATCTTAATCACAGGTAGCTCACAAGTCACAGTACCAATTAAATTACTTGAACTGTTTAAATCAACGTATCACTTGTCACTTACAATAATCATTAATCAGATAAATATTAATTTAGGATTTGATCTTTGGTGGACTTTCCGGTAAGTCAATATTTGAAAATACTACTTGCATTGACATTATAATTCAAGTTATAATACTCACCTATTAAAAGGCTTACTTGGTTGAATCAATTAACAAAAGTTTGTTTATGTATGTAATTGTATATACCACAGTGAAATAAAAGTCTCAGGCTCACCGTCAGCAGGACGAAGAAGACTTATAGCGTATTCTTGTTTTGCTTGGGGATTTCCAACATTGGTTGTTATAGTTGGAAGTTTATTGCAACATGCCTCAGATAGGTAGGAATTCTATTTGTTCCGTAGGTCCTCGTCATGAATAATACAAATAATATATCAATAATTAACCATGGTAAAAGGGTATGGAAAAGTGGTGGAGGATGGGCATCTTGGGGTACTGTGAGACAAATTTTGGGGAAACCTGGAGTGGTGTTAGACAAATTTTGGGGAAACCTGGAGTGATGTTAGACAAATTTTGGAAAACTTTGGGGATGTTGGTAGACAATTTTTGTCCATCTTGGGGTACTGTGAGACAAATTTTTGGAAGATCATTCCTATAAAGTGGTTTCGTAACTCCACCACTTAATAAGTGCATCGACATAATTTAAGACTTTTAATTAATTCGAAATACAGAACGAACTGTGAGGATGATGACATGAATGTAATAACACCAGAATATGGAAGACGCAACTGTTATTTGTCATAAAGATGCTTTGGGCCCTTACTTGTACTATCCAGCTTCAGCGATGATGTTTTTAAATTTTGGATTTTTTTGCGTGACCGTATACAAGTTTTCTCTTTACCGCAAAACCACCCAAATGGCTAGAAAAGATAATGACAATACCCAGAGACAACTGTAAGTTTATTTCAATTCAAACACACGAAAATTAATTTTCTAAAAGTGTGCATCAAAATAAGATACAAACCGATTCAACATATATGTAAGCAAGGGCTTATCTAGGATTCCGAAATTGGGGTTTGGGGGTCTCAGAGGTAAAAATGAGTAAATTTGCCGCAAATTTTTGCCAAAAATAGCCCATTTTTTCCTTGAAGCCCGGTGACCCCATACGTAGATACGCCCTTGCCTAAGGTACTACACAGTCATTAGCATTGATAATTGAATTAACAAAGTTTTGTACAAATATACAGCTACATGTTGTCAATGAAGTTATTTTTCGTCATGGGGGTCACCTGGATATCTGAAGTGATATCGTTCCTTGTCAGTGGATCTACTACTAAGTGGTACTGGGTGATTCTAGATTTGGTGAATATTCTTCGTGCTGTAGCATTCTTTGTGATTTTCGTTTGCAAGCCGGATATTATTAACGCTCTCAAAGACAACTACACATTTTTAAAACGTAAATATTTTGGTTCAGAAATCCGTACTGTCATCACTGAAATGAAATAGTTATAAAAATTAATTTGTGGTCACACAGCTATACTTCTACCATGTTTAATGGCATTTGGCCAGAAGTCTTCACCAAATGAGACAGAGAACGTTACAATGACCACTGGCCAAGGAAGTACAAAAAGTTATAAGTTGAAGACGACAACTGCACCCTTATGATCTTAAATGACAATTCGTCCATTGCTATACGTATTAAAATTTTCTAATTAATAATTCTATGCAACCCATATTACGCTTTGAATAATTTCTTGCAAGCTTATAATTAGAATTAGAACAAGTATGGCCATAATGATGTAAGATGTGTGCACTATACTTAATACATGTGTCTTTTAAATGTTGATTTATTGCAATAAAGCTATATTATTATTACTAATTGTTTCACTAATTCCTGTAGATAAGTTTGAACGAATTTGTTAATTTATGTAGTTACGATACTTTATTCTTGCTGCAGAAATTACGGCAATCTTATATTATAGTCTACCTGAGTACACGTAGTTCATGATACTACGAAAGTTGAAATAAGTCAGGGAAACACACTCAATTCAATATATCTAGGTAAAGATTCAGCAGTAGACCGCATCAGATTGCAAATCGTATAGTTTCATTCATCAATATTAAAAGGATTATATATTCATACGTAAATTTTACAGACTCTGATGAAATGCATTTAAATACTTTTTATCAGTAAAAGAAAGTCGTACTAGTGCAATTTATGCGTGGAAATAAGTATAATACATAGTACGATTTTACTTTAAATTTAAATTTATTTTATTTTAGTTTCAAAATAAGTTAGCAAAAGTGACATTAGTAGTAAAATTAGTGATATTCTTAAGGAGCTTAATAATTATTACGGCAGTACAACTTAAAGATGTAATAATTTTGTTGTATGATTTTATTTATGTATGATTGGATATTTCCATTATGAAAATGTAAAAGCAATGCTCGTTAATACAGTAAGGGCTGCAGTACTTACTTATTCAGTGCCACTAACACCTACCCCTCCACATACCAGTCCATTAGTATAAGAAGGCTTTTTTAAACTTACATAATGTAATGGTGTTATAACTGTGTACAAACTCTGGGCGTGTATTAATATCAGCGTTTTTATACACATTACCTTATTGTGCTTAGAATTATTTAAAAATTTACTTAGAAAACGTTTTATAGAACACGGACACCCTAAGTAGTAGTAAGTCGAAAAGCACAGCCATAACATAACTAACACTTATATGCTTTGTTTCATTTTATTATTACACATGCACATCCACGACTACATAAAACTGTGCTCACACAAACACATTACACAGAAAGCAAGACTAACAATAAGTTGAGATGTGTGTAAATGCTTAAGTTAAGACTGTCTGATGATTTTAAGCTCCTGGACCAAACCGGCGTGTCTGGCCAGTAGCTTTGCCTACTCGGCATAAAAAAAGACAAGACAAGGCACGAAAAAAGTCTAATAAGAGAGAAGTATTGCTTCTGGTTAGTGCTAATGACTTTCCCCGCCCCTATTCTCATTACCTGCATGTCAGATTGTCTTTAATTTTGATCTATTATCATCATCACATCAACCCTTTACTCTTCCAGCAGACTCTACCAAATTCCATCCAACAATATAGTGTGTGGGTACGTTCCAACCTTTAGATAGTACAACGGTGATTCCATACCACACTATATTTTGAAATGTATCTTTAAAACTTATACCTACACACTATACTCCTAAATGAATTTGTTCGGGTGTTTTGGTGTTACTGTTGCATAAAAAAGCGTGTTATGAGCTATTAGTTTCCACATAAATTAAAATAAAATATGTTTATATGTAAAGTACATTATGCGTCCATTTAGGATGATCTTTGCATTTAAAATTGTTTAGAAAATTGCAGTCTAATATACGTAAATTTAATATTCTTTCTTCTTAGTTAATTTTAGCTACAATATCTACCTACCGAGTGTAATAACTTACACCATTTTCCACATGTAATATTGCTCGTTTTGCATAATTTCTGAAAAAGTATACCCACTTTATCTATTTATGGTAGAAAATGTATTTACAGTCAACTTCTGTATATTAGTTAATACTTGAATTTTGTATTGGTTGTAATATTAACGACAGAACTAGAAACCAAGAAACTGGTCTATTCTTTTTGCGTATGCAAGCCTTCAATCAAAATTGACAAGCAAACCTGCACCCTACACTAATATTATGTTTATACTCAATTAGGATTCAAACAAACTTATTAAGCTTTACCCAACTCGCATACTCTGAAATGAACACGAAGACTTCGAAGACACGTTTGCGTTAAACAGCAGTATAATATTATACCAGGCAGGGTCGACAACATCCGCTTCTCATGAAATTACTATACCTATAGAAATTGAATGAAAATAGAACTATTTCGAAGAAAAAGTTACAAAATGTTAAATTTATAAATAAAATATTTACCAAGTACTGACTGTACTGCCAGCATAAAACCTATTGAAAAAATGTTCCACGTGAGATTAGGATACAGAAAAGTACACCTAAGGTAGTTTTTAATAATATAGGTATAGGTACTGAGTACACCTAAGTGACCTAAGTACCAGTCCTACCTCCTACCAATCAATAACATTGCTATTGGGTTGGACAAAGTTTGTTTCGCGGTTGACCGACTAGACTTTGACTGACAGAGGAACAAATGACAATTATTACATTTTTTCTCTGTTCAGGTACATCGTGAATTCACATTTTCGTTTACAGTATAACCATAAGACAAAAAACTTCACACACGTTATATACATAGAGAGCATAATATAATATTACATACTTCCATTATATTTCCATACACACATAAAATACAGTCCAGCTATAAACTAATTGCATGGACATTTAAAAACATGACTTATCTGAAATACAAAAGTACTCATGTCATCTGTCTGTCTGTCTACATTAGACTCTCGAATAAGTGATCGATGGGAGAGACCCCAACTGATTTTTAGATTAGGCACACATTGATTATTTGTCATTGATTACAAAATAGAAATATAAGTAATAAGTACACGTACATACAATGTAATATAATAATATGGCATATCTATTTAGGTAGTGTAACAAATCTAGTATCTGCGTAATAACTACTAATAAACTTTCATATAATAAAAATTAATGATTAAAGCAATCGTGGGCTCTACCACTTTTATCCTGGACAACATCGACATTACTTTTTACAATTTAAACATCTGTATTGTGCACTGGCATATGTAAATGTGAGAAAGACACAAGTACATA
This sequence comes from Pogonognathellus flavescens, assembly GCA_019776165.1. Classification (NCBI taxonomy): domain Eukaryota; kingdom Metazoa; phylum Arthropoda; class Collembola; order Entomobryomorpha; family Tomoceridae; genus Pogonognathellus; species Pogonognathellus flavescens. Next base: position 10,731 of record JABASD010003883.1, on the reverse strand, counting down.
CTCCGATTCATGTATAGCATCCTTGTGCTCAATGTGACAAAAGTACACAACGTCATTTCGTTGATAAAAGTATTTATACTGTAGTTTACTATCTTCTGTTAACAGCTCTTAACTTTAATTGCACATACATTTCCGTCCCAATTCTTTTTACCTGCAATAAACTCATCACCCACTGCTATTATTATATTATTTGAGACACAATAGAAGATTAAAATGCAAATCTAATATTTTTCCAGCTATAAGGATATTCATTCTATTTTTTAAAGTAACTATTTTATTTTGATACACTATATAACAGGTAGATAGCTTAATGGGTATCCATTATGTCCATAATCAATATTATATTTTAATATATTGGTGCATTGACTCTAATGAATGATAAGTTTTGACAAGTAGTAATTCGTAATCCACATAAATATTGGAATATAGGTGATTGTATAGGTATTTTAATAGAATACATATTTCAACTGAGAACATCTGTAACAGAACACTATTTCTTTCGTTAATACTACGATTGAAGTACAAAACCGTATTCAGGGTAAGCATAATGAAGTACAAAGAAGTAAAACATCTCCTTAGTTTAATTTGTCCTTAAATGTGTGCCTACACATGTCTCCTTTTCATCACAACATCGTTAATTATTAGTTTAACGATAATATCGACGTATTCACGGGACATTTCGACAATGGGAGTTCGGGACGTTGAATATTTTTGTGTAAGACAGGCAGGGTGACCTATAAAAGTATGAGACTCTCCTTCACCTTTCCTAAGAAGCAAAAAGAAATGATTGATGGTCATTTTCTATGGTATAGATGGTTATATGATAAATAGTTTCATCCTATTGTTGTATCACAGATGCCTTACTTACACATACCTTTAGTATACCGATACTTGTTTGTATTACTTCTAAATATTGGAAAACCAAACGACTAATCGTAAAAGACAAAATTCTTGTTCAACATTAAAGATATAAGTTGGTCGTTGTTAATTACGTTGGTGAACTTGCATGAAAACAATAGCATAATATAATAATATTACAGTCATTTAACGGTGGTGTATAAACTATAAAGCTAAGTAGTTTAGATAGTTTTAATGTTTGTGAGGCTACGTTAATGAAATTCTTTAAGGCTGTTCTCTATGGATTAAGAAGATTCACGTAGAAAAGCTGCAGAACACGGTAGGCCTTACTTAAGATGGAAAAGCAACTGGAAGTGTACAATGTATAAAAGGATTATATAATGTTGCTGTAGGATCATAAACAAGCTACCACGTAAAAACCCCATTATCGTAAAGCACTCACTTTCCAGGGCTTAGGGTTAATAGTTAATGAATCGCGCAAAAACTAATTAAAAGGCTATCAAACTCATTGCATTCCGCACATTTTGCTCCCCAGTAGGAAGTCGTAGCTGTAGAAACATTTACATTATCATGTACAGTAGTTAAGATCTACTTACTTACAATTAGTAGTTACTTTAAGACTAAGACGGATTTCTTACACTCAAAGCTTAACATACGCTACGATATCAGAGAACTCACGCTGACATAAACCAGCCACCTGCATGTTTCCATACTTATATTGCCCATTGCAAAAGTTTATGATTCCGCTGCTGTGGCCGTTCTTCGTTATGCAAGTGTAAGACTAAGTTGCGTATGTGTGGCTTTTGTAGATTAAAAACTGATTTCGTTATTTCATGTTTTATTCGTCGTACATCGTGTAGTTTAATTTAAATTAATGCAACCGAATGACCACCTCGAAGATTCTTTACAATTCCAGATTTAATTTGCGAATTCTGAATTGCATGTACAAAACCAGATTCGTGGGAAAACTGTTAATAAGGTAACATCATTAATTATCGGCTATTACCTCTTCAAAGGACCGCTTCTACTCAAAGTAAAGTCGTACATAGCGGAAATCATTATTATCATAATAAATCATGTTCTTTAATGACATTTACCTAAATTAAAAGCTTATCTTATAGAAACGGATATTGTACTTATAAATACGTTTACCCAGAGAACAACCATTAAACGAACATTGTACACGTTTCTAGATATTAACACTCGAGCAAAGTCAAATGCTAATTTCATTCCAGAATTAATTGCATTTCTACACTTATCCAGTTTATAAATAGGATGCGATCATTCCCACTGATAAATACAAATAGACAATGTATTGCATGCAATATTCTGCAAGTGTTTACACGTAGCTTGATCATAATTGATTTATTGCTTATTAAATTTCTAGTACGTTTCCTACAGGTTTGTTTTCAGTTTCGAAAATATCACTAGACTTGCTTGGTGTTACTATGTTATTGCTATATGTTACAGTTCTGAAGAAACTGTCGGTTATGAATTAGGATACGAACATAAGTGTGTCAGAAAATTTCATTCAATGCGCTTAAGGGAAATAAAAATGATTTTTTATATTTTGTCTCTTTGTAGTGGAAAGCCGACTTGTTTGTGGTGCGAAATGTTGGAACATAACAAAAACAAACAATTACATGAATGTTTTACATTACACAGGTATCGGTACATATTAATGTTTGAATGAATCATTGAATCGATTACGGGAAGTGGTGGGTACAATTTAAGTGTAATCATCGACCTATAATGTATGTATACCTGATAAAATTGTGCATGAAGTTAAGAGCATTTACCTGTCAATGATATTTAGACATGAAATTACTAACGAGGAATAATCGCAACGCAAAACACCATTTATTAAGCAAATAATTACAGCATATAGGCAAAGTTCTATAACGATACAGATATCGAATTATAATTGCATGCAGAAACGATCAACTGAGCTATTTGTTATACATACATGCATACAAGCTCATAATAATCTTTTATATAACACATTACATTTATTGCTTTTAATTCAGCAAGAAAGCATAAAGCACTTTATAATCTGCCGTATAGTAGTTAGTGTCCCTGAACGCACAGACAAGAGTTAATGTGGACGTAGTAAGATGGCCATTTAGTCGCGATTCGCCACATACGATAGTTGTTGAGAATTGCGGAGCGTACGTATCTGTGTACATAGTGAGGCATGTAAAGTTGAAGAGAACGCAAGGAGAGTGAGTGCGGAGCTGCAGTAGTGGTTAGCTGAGTTCTGGCCAGCCTGCCCGTAAAGGTTGGCTTGTTCTTGAAGAGAATGTAGTCGTAGCCTAGTCGGGTGTGTAAAGGAAAGCGCAAAGGGATTGGCTTGTGCCCGAGTGGCAACCGGCACTTGAGCCAGTGATGCTTCGGCACTTTGAATCGCGGGTGGTTCTCCCAAACTCACATCAGACTCGGCGCACACAACCTCAACTCATATACACGGTTTCCCAGCACAAACTCACATAGCAGACCAAACGCAGAGAAGACGCAGAGTTTTAAAACGAAGGAAAACATGAGCAAAAGAAGATCACATCAGATCAGCCGCACCAGTACAACCCCACATGCAAGATTTCAACGCAAACCAAAGCCTTCGAAGATGCGTCCGCTTCTCTCAGAGAACGTCGGTCCCTTAAAAATTCTCTGCTTTATTCTGTGTACAATGCAATGTGCTATAGTAGGGCATGGAAGAAGTAATCTTAAGATGCCTCGAACACACGGTACATGCATGCATGATATACAAATACAGCCACACAATCTTCCTAAGTCAACCCAAGTTACATAGCACTTAGTAAAGCACGTAGTAACTTCCAAGACCCTTTTATATTCTTCCTTCCAAAGAATTCAAAGAAGATAACCTGCTGAAGAGAATTCTATTCCTTCCATCCAGCTCTTCCACACTCCAGCAGCAGCATCTTCATCCATCTCAACTCGTAACCCCCGAAGAACCCAACAGGCTCAACACAAGTCACATACTACACACTACCTCAGTGTATTGTTCCACTCGTAGCCACAAAAATAAGTTATAAAGCGTCCTATGCAAGTTCCATTGTATGTTTACCATGTCGTTCTCATGTAAAGCATGGGTTCTATCTACCCAAGAATTTCATAACATACAAATCTATTGCCAACATTTAACCCTTTTCCATTGCGCCTTCAATCTCCCTGCTTAGCACTTGCTCTTTGCCATCAACTCTGAAGAATCCTCCGCTATAAGAATGCCGCCCTTCCTTGCTTCCAACTACTCCATCCACCACCACCACGTACAGAAACCTACCCGTTTCCCTGCAACTTTTATAAAACCGACGAAGTCGACGGTAGACATCCGCATACATAATACACACTGAGAAGAATCTGGTTTGTTTTGGTCGTTGTTCGGTACGAAGACGCAAAGCAAGAAAGAGACCTTATGCTTTTATCTTGTAACCCTCCTCTTTTTTGTGTCAAAGTTAAGTCCCTTTTATTCCTCGTTGTTTTACAGTGTTCTTGTGGACTGGAGCAAGTTTGAACTAAGCCCCCGAGGACCAAACTCTCAGTGTGTAGGACTCTCTCTCTCTCTCTCTCCTCAATCGTCTCATACTCTCGTCGACTCAACTCCCGACAAAATTGTACAACAACACTACCCAGCTCCACTCACATGTACACGGTTGTACACAAAGTTGAACTAACGATTAGGTATATGTACCAGTAGTCTGCCTGTGAGACTGTGAGAGTAATGCATACAACTACATGCACGAAAGTCAAATCGAATTCAGCTTAGCTTAAAGCTAAAGCTAAGCACATAGAGCGTTGTTAGTACACACATACTTTACATACTCACCACGTTAAATTACATAAAGGATACGGCAACGACGACGACGGCATACACACACACACACACACACAACGTACATACACACATACACAAATACAATACACTTTACTTGCACGGATACTCCCGACAGAGTGAGTGGAGAAGTTGTGTGGTGGTGGTACATGTAAAGTAAAGCGTTTACTTACTTGGCTATTACATATAGCTGATCCTCGTTCGTTTGTGTAGCTTTGCCTTTGCCTGTCTGCATTCCTGCTGCCTCCTTTGAGTTTGTCGATTGGGATTTCGACCACCTCGTTAGTATTAGTGAAGTAGTGGGACTGTGTGCATGGATTTACTGTACTGTTCTTTGTGTTGTGTACAGCAAGGCAAGATTTTCTACCATATCCACAACCACCACCACTACAAATACAAAATAGATACACGTTCCTCGTTATGGCACATCAACTAAACACGTTTCTCAGTTCTGCGAGTAAAGTATCAATCTGCGGCTTGTTTGCAGAAAATCAGATTCACTAGAGAGATTCACATTCTTCGTGCTATGTACATTCGGACAGTGCTGAAACTGGAACTGACGAAGGATTATATTACTACATATCGTATTACATCACATAAGTGAACTTATCTCTGTTGCTGCACAACGATTTACTACTTAAGTTACTCCTGCTAAATAGTTTGGTGATTGATGGGAATTGATACGACTTGATTACTGTGCTTAATGCAATTACTATATGGATAGAGTTACAATTAGTTCAACTTCTTTGTCGTCAAATCTGTCAATACATTCATGTTGTGTGTGTAGGCGTCGGAAACTATTGTAAGTGTGAAAATAACAGTTGTTGAATATTATTGCATTGATTGTTTCTTTGACTGTAATAGACACATAGCTGTTGAGTAAACAATGTAATTGATACATAAACAACTCTGTGCTAGGCATGTACTACTATACAATTGGTTATTATAATCGTTATGTGTGTTTAATAGCAGAAGATTCGTCATCCATAATTATTACAACATAAAATACATATTCAAGTAACCTCATATAAGTTGTAAGTTTTCTTTGTTCTCTTCTGTTATTTGTAGTCGTTGCAAGTTTAACTGAAATGACAGTAATAAAAATAGAGTGAACTGAACTTTGATCTGAACCGACGATATACATACAATTATATACAGCATTTTGGTAGTAGTGTTGTTTACTGCGTGCAAGTAGTTACTATCAACTATGAACACAAGATGATACGATGAAATGTAAAGCTAATTTAGTGTTTGGTAGTACTGATTGTTAGGCAATTGACACTTGGCTATCAATTATTTACTCAGTGATTGTTGTGCTTCAGAATAACATGAAAAAGCATATGTGACGTGAATAGTTTGTGTATTATTCCAAGCTGGAGAGAAAACTGTGTGACAAAGCTTATACTTGCTTTTAGATATTACAGCTAATCTTTTGTGTGTTGGCTCTGTCTGTGTACATTTCAGTCTACTTACGTGTTCCTGTGTATTCCTCATGTTTTCCCATTTTCTTCTCACATAGCGAACGAGATATAAATTGGATTGGAACGTTTCACGTAAGTACTTAATTATTTTTCACCAGTTTTCTTGTACAAATAACTTTTAGAACATTCATCACAATTACTGTACATAATTCTGTTTGTTTCATATAGTTTTATTGTTTACATCTGATTGTCCATTCATTTACACTTTTACTACTACTAGTGGCAATCTTATGTGTTCTAGATGACTTACTTATAATTTAAACACAATTAATTAACACAAACAACAGGACTATCCGTGCCTTTTACGGTGTCAACCAATTAAAAATGACAATGAATGTGAAAATGTGAACGCGTGCAATTTCTCGTGTTATACAGAGTCATTTTGTAAGCGTCAATTTGTACACTGCCATATCAGTTCTGTTCTACGTGTGAGAATTCGTATAGGAAAAGGAAATGAAGCGTTAAACTAAAAGTAATTCATTTTGTGAATGAAAATACCCATAGAAAATTAGTAAGTTCATTAAATGAACTCTTTACAAGTTGAGACGCAATTTGTTAACGTAATTTTTTTAGCAATAATCTTAATTTGATATGTTTAAACCTTTTGTATCGGTAGCGGTTTTAAGATACCTACTATTTGTTTCCATATTAATTTTCCGTATTTTCCCGATTGATGGGACAAAAGGGAAAATGTAGTGTGTAATAGTATATTTAACTGGACAATTGTACTTGTACAGCAGTCTCACATTTCCACCGTGTGTTCTAGTAGGTCGCAGTTTATTTGCACAATCGCTATTCATTATTGAGAAATGGTTCTAGTATCTTGGTTTGAGGTAGATAACATAAATTTATTACAGTTGTAGTGTAGGACTACTAGGACATGTATCGTCCTCAAATGTCAAAGAACGAGGAAATCAATGGCTAAACAAATGTTGGGTTTGCATTCATAATTTTTTATTACATTAACAAGAAATTGAGAGTTAAAAATGTAACTAACTATTAAATTGAGACACATTTTTGTCTAATAAACGAATGTAAGAATAGAATTGATGTCAGTAACAGTTTTAGTGCCACACAGGAGACGATAACGTGGCAGTCTCTTAGTAAAAGTTGTCAACTGTTTTTGTCATATAGTAGACAAACGAACGAATTCTCTGGACTGATAAACATACATAAATACGAACGTATAGTATTTTAAGATATTTTTACTGGCTGAATGTTAGAAATGTATAGTGGAGATGATAAAGTGAAGGAAAGAATTAGAATACTGATTAGTGAAGAGTTTGAAACAAGAAAAGCAACAGGAACAATAGAGTTATTTTGTGGAGACAGTGAGCCAAGTGTGAAAATTATCATCATCCTCTGTGAAGTCAGAGAATAAAGCGCAAGTGGAGAATCTCCGACTTTGGACTTGTCATCAGTTCACGAAATATTCGAGACATAAATTATTTGCAAAACATTCTACAGTTCAAAGCTACATATATCATTGAAATAAACAGTTGGTTTGAACATGGGAAGCATAAAAGACAAAGTTGTGTTTGAAAATCTTTAAGATAACATTTGTGTGCGAAGAGATGTATCGCTGCATAACTTGGAATAAATAATAGATTAAAAAAGAATGCAAGAACAAACTTGGTTTGTGTAATAAAAACTCTACGTAGTACGATACGATAGCTGTCAGTTAAAGTCATCTTGCCGTTGTGCAAAAATCGTATTTCAATTTTAGAACCTCTGCTGTATGGCAGACGCGGATTCAATATTTGACAAAGCAACAACAGAAGAGTTATCATCGGAGCGTTTCTTTAATTTATGTCGTCTCTTTTACAAACACATATCCCTATATACTCCCTACTACTACCACTGTACTTTTGTACACGTAATGTTCATCCAAGTCACACTGAGACTGCTGCGTGGCAAACGTATTTGTAGGAGGGAGCAGCTCTAGGACAGCTTATTGTGGCATCGTCGTATCTGTTGTCCTGCTCCACGTCCGGGATATCAATATGCTTTGCTTTTCGGTTTGAAGGAAGTCGCAAACTGGAGCAATTGAAGTTGGCCTTAAGAAAAAAGAGGCAAAGCAAAAGTGAATTTATCACTCGAATAAGAACCGCAATATCTGTTCATTCAAATTTAAACTTGCGTTTAGAGTGACAGGATCAAGCCAAGTTTAGTCTATGACGATAATTTGCTATTCTTAACTCAAGTTCTCAGAATCAGCAAGGAAGGAAAGGCTCCACACCAAAAGCCAAGTACTTCTGTTACATGCTACACATACACACGGCCTATTACTTCTATTCTATTTGATACAGACGATGTTTGTGGCTAAGAAGAAGAGGTTTGGAGTTTAGAAGTATTAAACAACAACAGTGATTACTACAAATACGTACCTAATGCCTACTGTATGAGAGTTATGTCTCGTATAAAACTGCTATGCTTCACTTCAGCCACAAAACAAGAGACATCATCAAACTTAACTAAAGTGTTGTTGGATGTTGTTGTCGTTACTCGTTCGCTCTTCTATATTTGCACTTATAGCCCATTATGATACGCAGGGCTATGCGATGGATGCACATTTATTTACTCCAGACTTTTATCCTGGTACAACTATGTATGCGTAGCAATAATCCTAATACTGTATGTATGCTGTACATTTCTGTGTTCATTCTGTACACTTGACTCCAGAAGAAAATAGAATTAGTTAGAATAGAAATAATATGCCTACGATGTTCTGTTATCCATTGTATGTATTTTAGGTTTATGTAACTCTCAACGCGGCCGATTAAATTATCAACAACACTTTTGGTGTTGTGGTTCTGTAACGTTTTTATGTTTGAAGCGGTGTACAATAAGCTATGCCATTTAGGCACACATACCACTATACTATCTGTTAACACGAATAACACACGCCACGGTTCTACTACAGTCATTCTGCAGAACTGTACAGATATATAAGTAGAACGCATAAGGAATTGGTATTGGATTGATACAGTAACGAAACCACATCTTTATTTTTAATCCAGTCGAAGTTATTCTTACACTATGGACGTGAGGAAACATTACATTCACCAATTAATCGCTCGTTTTCACCAAACATCAAATTATAATGTGAATTTCATATTTCAATATTTACCCTACAGTAGTCTATACCTATACATACTATTCTCCCTCTCTCTCTTTCTACACACTTTTTACATCTTTCTACACATTACCACTATTCTAATTATTTATTGTGTGCAAACTACCAGGGAATGTGTAAAATATGTATTCAATTTGTATTTATTATAATATTGGTAGAAAATGCCGCACGTAAGTGCTGGGGGAAGTGGAAGCAGCGGGAATGGCGGTTCTGGTGGTGCTGGTTCTTCAGCAGCAGACAGAATTCGCTCTGAAGATCCGAATGATTGCGACGAAGTCAAAGTTTTCAAATGTGCCGAAGACGAGGGTGAAGGGGAGTCAGACGACGTCATCAATGATGACAAACGGGACCTCATCAGACTAACAGAATGTGATCAGGTTAGTTTCTTCTTTGATTCTCACCGTGTCAATTTGTTTTCAACATGTCAATCTTCCATATAATGATATTTCATTATATATTCAGCGATTATTACTCCTAAAGAGAAACGAGGTGGTAATTAATTACATCAATCATGTTGGCTTGAGTAGTAGTGTATATAAATTATCTCTATATACACTTATACTACTTAAACAGGATAATGCCATAATAATGTTACTACTGCGTATATATACAAGAGGTACATGAGGCTAAGCTTTATATAGATTGTAGTAGTAGTAACGTAAAGTAAATGTAAAGTAAACTAACTGGAGTGAAAAGGACAAGGTTAGACGGCAGTGTGGAATCGTACACATACTAAAGAGACTAAACTAATGTGATCGCAATCAAAGCAAGCTTAGTTTAATCCGGCCAGGTGTCAAAACAAAAGAGCCCCCACGACAAGTGAAAAAGCAGGCAAGCGAAACTGAACTCACTCATTGTCAGAAGAGTAGGATAAATGCAAGTATGCAGATGTATAACGAAGATAGATAGATATACTTACCAGAGAGGTAGTCAACTTAACTCTCTGACATGACTGGTGTGGTGTCTTCTGTCTGTGAATGTACGTATTATCTCTTCTTTAGTAGTAGTAAGTATGTGCAGTTAGTAGTGTAGCAACATAGTCGACTCCTTAGTTAGTAAGGAGATACTCAAACTCATATTCCTTCCAGTATGTAATTTCGTGTCTTATACAACTTCAGAGGTCCGTACCATTCACCTTTGTTAGGGCTGTGAAGTAAAGACTAGTCTCTGACACTACCAGCTTGCCTTGACTATGACTTTGTACAAACTTCCAGACAGTCTGCTTAAAGTCCAGTCAACTTAAATTAGATCAAGACAAGTTCTTAACGAGGAAACTCTTAATTATTAACTCGGAGACATTAACATATGAAGACCTCCTGAAACAAACGACGTATCTCGGAGATAATTTTAGTAAAAGTGTTGCTAAGAATAAAAGACATAAAAAACATCAATTTTCAGGGTTCATTTTT
>JABASD010003882.1:0-17794 GCA_019776165.1 Pogonognathellus flavescens | reverse complement strand
TAAGGGGGGAGGGGGGGTCAAAAAAGGCGATTTTTAAGCGACGTCTTTTATGGACGGCCCCATATATACATAAATGTACCTGCAAAGATTGTAAAGAATGAGAACTGTGCTGTCGTCTGTGGATTTGTGTAATATTATTATTATGTGTGTGTTTGTGTACTTGTGTTATAGGTAGACCAGTGGCTATCAACCTGCAAGTGTTCTCTGAGTAGCCCAGAAGCAATTTCTTGGAGTGACATTTACGTAGACGAAACACAATAAATACTTGTTAGTACATTGTGTTATTGCTGGCGATTGTTTGATGTTATTTCACAAGTAAATGTATCTATCATTTTCCAAGTACCTGTACCAAAGAAGAATTTAATGTATGTAGGTAGGTAGTAGGTACTGCTTATACACTAGGCTTGTTTAAAGTAGCCTCTATGTTGTTGTTGTACAACTTTTTTACTGGTAGCAAGCAACAGTAACCGTACATCTAAGCTGCACTGCACTTCTTAAAACGCAACTGACGTTACAAAGGGATTCCTGAGGCTGTGTTGAGGTACTGCAGTACCGGCAGTGCAGATTATATTACTGAGTAACGAGTAACCATCCTGGTGGTTACTCTGTACTCAGTAATCTAACCGGCACCAGATCAAGATCAATCTGTCATAATTTTCTGCATAAAAGATGAAAATGATCAGCACAATTCCGTCAGTCGAGAGCGCAAATTCTGCAGGAAACAATCCAAGTGCAAGAAGTGTGCTGCAACTGAATTTATTTGCAGAGAACATTGAATTTTATTTTGTTCGCCCATTTCAGTCTGATCATCTCTCTTTTCTAAACTAGTCGTAAGATAAACTGTTCTTAATACAATTTTGCGTTAAAATAGTAATACTCGTTAAAGAATGAAGTACATAGTCAACGCAGTTCCAACAACGCCGAGTATGATCATCAAAAGTCGCAAGATTCCCCAGTATCTTGCATCCGCTGCAGGTATTAAAGAATCTTGCCTAATGTAGATGCATTTTGACATAACCGTTTATGGATGTTCCTATAAATATCTGTATTTTTATATTCAATTTTTGAAAACAAAATGTACTGCTTAAGTGAATGAATTGTGATAATTATAAGCATGTTGAATTATTTGCAGCAACCATTGGTGGATTCGGAATGGGAACTGTACTTGCATGTAAGTACTAATTTTTTATTACTTAATAAACTCATCCAATAATGCAACTTACATACAAATAGATTAATTACATACTGCTACGTCTATGTTTACAAACAATTGTAACTGTACTACTAATAATTTATTTCTATTCCTTGAGACTCTACTCTATAAGAAATTCAATTTGACTTTTTAAATTAAAATGTGCTAATTGAAGCAAAAAAGTTGCTAAGATGAAAAATGTGCTTTTTATCCCACATTTAATAAAAAGTGGCCTAGATAATTCAAATAATTATGAATTTTAATGGCATTAAAGGGTCCTCACCAGGAATTCCCAATTTGCAAAAATCTGGAGATATGGGAACTATAAGTGACGCCCACAAAGCTTGGATAGGCTCACTAGTGACGGTAATGACATTTTTAATTATTATAAAATTCATTTTTAGACTTTTGACACTCAGAAAAATAAAGTAAATAGTACTCTTTCTAAAATTGTAAGTATATTAAATTAATATTAAGTAGTTGCAAATATTATTTAGCCCACAGATTTTCATGTGGTAGCAAAACAAAAAGTTGTATGGGATTCCCTACAAAACTGGATTCGTTGAATTTAGCATAGATCTTATAAGTTGTTATTGATATTTCAGGTGGGTGCTCTGGTGGGTGCACCGATAGCCGGATGGTGCATAGAGAAGTTTGGAAGGAAGATGAGCATGCTGGCTTTTGCGCTGCCCTTCACTCTAGGCTGGTTTTCCATCGCTCTTTCGCAAAATGTTCTTCTCTTGTGTGCTGGCAGATTTCTCACAGGTAAACTCATTGGAAATACTTAAGAGTAAACACTTCCAGGAATTAGCAGTTCGAGGGGAAGTAGTTTTTTACACAAAGTATTTATTATTTCTATTAAGTAGGTTAGGTACCATGAATCAGCTTCTTTCTGAATCAGCTAAAAAATTAGAGGAATTTTCCATTGTATCGCTTATTTGTGTCTTAAAGTATCTGAAAATCTGTCTGGATAGTAACAAGGTAACTATAGGCATCTTGCAAAATTTAGTCATATTTGAAATCGTTCTACGTGTAAGTACCACTACTACCACTCAGGTGTGAAGAATCCACTTTATTTGCGGAAATAAAATAAATTATGTATGTAAAGATATAATAGTTCTATGCAATATGCAATATATTACGAATTTATTTGCATTCGTGCCAAAAAATCACGCAAAAAATTGGCAGCGTGAATTTGATTGGGTATTTTAAGCGGTTGTACTTATTTGTAACAATTCTCGTTTCATGGGATTAAATTCCCACATAACTATGGGCAAGGCGTATCTAGGATCCCAAAAGGGAGGGGACTCTGCTTTTCAAGAGCATTTCAATATAATGAGATTCACAAACATTTTAAACATAGGTATTAAAATTGTTGCAGAAGAGATTTATTGCAGTGAAAGCAATTTCATAATAGAATTAGTTAGTAAATTGAATTTATGCATTATTTATGCATACTTACTATTAGGCATTATTAATGTGTTTTTAATGTTACAGGATTTGGGGTTGGAGCTTTGTCTTTAGCTGCTCCTGTATACATTACTGAAATATCGGATGACAGCGTCAGAGGAACTTTGGGAGCTGCTTTCCAATTAGTGGCTTCGCTTGGCATTTTATTTACGTAAGTTAAACATATATGATACATGCCAATAAATGTCATTTGCAATACACACAATATTTAATTCTACTTAATTACATCAGTAATATTATAATGAAACACACATGATTAACTATATGTCAAGGACTCATTTAAAATAATCATTTATATTTATGACCCCTTTGTAGGTTCGTAATTGGTAGTTTTGTTACATGGAGCAATTTGGCAATCATCTGCAGTGTAATTCCTATGCTGTTTTTTATTGCGATGATTTTCATGCCTGAATCTCCCAGATACTACCTCAGCAATGGAAAATTCCAAGAAGCCAATAAAGCTTTGTCATGGCTTAGGGCTTCAGACTACCTAAACCCTACCAAAGAAGTCTTACAGGAATTAGAAAATGTAATTACACGTTTTATCCATTTATGTTTATACTACCTCTATTCTGTTTTCTTAATTAGTTTATTACGAACGATAAATAATTAAGCTACCAGTACGAGACACAGTAACAACCACTCACATATAAAAAGTTTAATATTTTGAGACTCTGGACTTTCTGGAGAGTTTGATGAACATAATTTTTTTCTTGAATATACTTGAATAGAATAATTATCTTTCTAATAACAATGTTGAGAATTATTATAATCTATAAAGAATTGCTTAAGTAATTTGCGAATTTATTGTATACATCGACTCAATTAAATAAGACTATTTATAAACGTAATCATCGTAATTATTAATGTTTGGTACTTGAAACGTAAAGTTTTATTCTCAAATAATTACTTTAATTATTGGTCTTTAATTCTGTAATTGTGTAATTATTATTGACACCTTTGTGTAGTGCTATAAAAACTTTAAACAAATTCTCTAAATAAGTAAATAAGGAAATATTATTATTGTTTCAGAACCCATAATAATATTATTCATGATAATGATTTTTTAGATCCAAAATAATATTGACCGGGCAAATGAAGAAGCTACCACATTTCGTCAGTTCTTCAAGATCTCAATTTTGAAGCCCGTGTTGGTGATTATGACCCTGATGTTCTGCAATCAATTCTGCGGATTTAATGCTGTTGGATTTTATACAACAGAGATTTTCGAAATTTCCGAGTCAGGAATTGATTCAAATTTGTCGACAATTATTGTGGGAATTGTCCAAGTCATTGCAACTTTACTCGCGTCAGTATTAGTGGACCGAAAAGGAAGACGAATCCTTTTGCTTTTGTCCTTTACAACAATGTCAATTTCGCTGATTCTCCTCGGAGTATTTTTTCTACTGAAGAAGGACGAATCTTTCAACAATGATCACATCAGTTGGCTCCCTTTGACAAGTTTAGTTTCCTTCAATGTGGGATACTTTATTGGATTGGGGTCGTTGGTGTGGACAATTATGAGCGAACTCCTCCCTTCCAACATTATCGGTAAATGTTCTTTCATAATCTTCACTTACGGAATTTATTTCTGATTTTTTAAATATTCCTAATTATTTATTAAATCGTATTTTTAAACAGGGCTCGCTTCCGCTATTGCTACAACATTCAACTGGAGCCTTGCATTTATAGTTACCAGATTTTTCCACGATATGAAAACAATTTTAGGGATTGAGTGGTGTTTTTGGCTCTTTGCATTTACTTGTGCCTTGGGAGCTGTATTTGTCTATGTATGGGTTCCTGAAACAAAAGGGAAAAGTTTGGAGCAGATTCAAGAACATTTCATGCTCGTCAAAAAACCCAAAACATCCGAGTCTAAAACGGACCTTGTTGATGTGTAGACATTTCTATACATTCCATGCTGTACTTCTTTTAGATGCTTATAGATATTTTAGATACACTTTTTTATTTATAAAATTTCATTGAGGATACAGATGAATATCCAAAAAATGTTATGAATGTTTGTTATAATATAAATCTCGCTTGTTACACAAAATAAAAGTTGTATTACATTTAAAGCTTAAAAATCAAACCCCTTACATATTTAAAATAGTTATTATGGATAACATTCTAAGCTTGTTTAAATAATAAAAGTATTAAACATGAGAAGAAAATAATATCATTGTTTCACAGTTCACTGGATTCATACTGTGCGATTTCTTCGTTGGAATTACTGGATGCGATTTCCGTAACAGTTTTTTCAAATTTGGACGCATTTTTTGGTTTAATGTAAGAGATGCTATTAGATTTAATGTTTCCTCCGTACGTGCTAACGGCTGCAGTTTTTCGTCGATGTCGAATTCTTCTTCGACGACTACACCAGGCTCGTATTGTAAAGTAGTAAAATAGTTCTATTATACTTAGCCCGCTGAATCCCATGCACAGCCCTAAAATTCCTCCTAAGTTACTTACTAGGTCAGTCCAACCATAAAGTTGCGTTCTTTGTTTAGGGTAAGTAGAATCTTCACCGAAGTATACATGAACTATCGATACACCGTTTCCTGTCCTAAAATGTCATCGATTAAAGGGAATTAATTGTGAGAAAGTGGAGAAAATTAATTAATACAACGAAATAGCAGTAACATATTTTAAGCATTAAATATTACCAATCTGCTGTTTCGTTATTTTCATCAACCCAAAGGTCAGAGCCTTCTTGTAGTTCCGAGTAAGTAGTTTCAGATACATATCCCAATTCCGTACACGTGGGTAAACAGACTTGACAGATGTTATTCATTCCAGACTTAAAAAATGATTCTATGCGTAAGCAAAAAAAGAATTAACAATTTTAGTAAAACAATTGTGTTGTAGGTGTCTATTAATAAATGAAATTGGTGTTAATAATATTTGACAAATCGTTTTATCTTTTATACAAGAGAAAAAAGTAAATTGTTTGAAAAATAATTCGTAAGTCTAGGGTATGGTAATGGTGGGGGTGCGTAGTGCTCCCAGTCCCTTCCCCTAATACGCCCTTGCAAGAAATAGTGTAATATTCGTAAAAAGTTAAATATCTTACTCTTAACGTCTTCAGCACAATCGTACTTACTCGGTCCACATAATTCCTTTGTGCCATCACCTAATATTGTTAAAATTTTAATAGATATATATATTTATTAGTTGTCTCAGAATATACCATTCCAAACATAAGTATACAAATGTGACTGCATGAAACAAATGCATTATAAAAATGTACTTACGCGAATGGTAATATCTTATACAGCTACACATTTCAAAAGTTCGATTCGCAATACCTAAATACATAAAGTGCCAAGTTAGTGTCACAATTTCAGAATTGTAATTTTCAGAAAACAATTTATGTTAATTTAAATTGATAATTCCAAAAATGAGAAACTTTCATTACATTCGTCGTAGCAATTAGCTGCGGTATAGTAGGCGTAATAAGCTAAGCTGTATTCCCCTTCTACGTAACAATTTCTCTTTTCCTATCAATATTTAAAATCCACACTTTTAAATATCCGTAATTCTTTTTTATAGGAACTTTACATATTTTTATTATTATTAATTGGTTTAGGAAATTTACGACTGAATTACTTTGGCATACATTCTGATGGCATCATCAGCAATTGTCATTTCAGGGCGTATACTTGTAAATACCTCTGTATTCGGTTTTATAGCAATTCCAAAATCTGCAGTCAATTCAAAAGTATCAATTATTCATCAACCATGCAATTACAAAGGTGTAAGCAATTCCAATTACAATACAGAGCAGATCATTTTCCAAGTTGTACAAATAATAATTAGAAAATCTATACTTCCAGAAAATATGTTTCACCTGTTACATGAGGATTGTCTATTGGCAAATGAGTCACAAGCTGCAAAGATAGAAAAATATTTTTTGATGCTTTTCCTTTAATGAAAAATAAATTGAATTGGGCAAATTGAATGACCTACCTATGGTGATAATTATAATATGTTTTGAGTTGTTCAATAGCTTTAATCTGCTCATTTTTAACTGTATTTAATTGATGCATAATGCACAAATGTACGAAGAATTGTTAGTAATTCATACCCGAAATCCAACCGAATCGGATGATGTGCAGAAGTACTCTTGTAATGCGGGGTTAAGTAAAATTGAGAGCCCAGACGTTTTTCCGGCACGTCTTTGGCGTCTAGGTCTTTTGAAGGATTCATCTTTTACAAGCAAACCACCACTATCCAGATTCCATTCCTTCCAGCTCTGAATTTCTTTATATTTGTCACGACTGTCATTTCTAAACACAAAATCACATTGACATTGCTTGTAATTACTTTAGCTAGAAAATTTATACAAGTACGATACACCTTTAAAAATCTTGTATTTCGTAAAAAGTGTTTCCAAAAAACCTAATTCGTATGATAATATAGAATTGTTGATGAAATTATATACGTAAAAATGTGAAGTAGAGACTGCGGGACGGCATTAAAAGAACAGCATTTGCCTAGGAAAACAAAAATCCTTGAATGCATTTTTAAGCTCCGTAAATTATTAATTGAATGACAAAGACTGATGAGAATTAAATTTTTACCAAAATTCGTTTCAATTGGTGAGAATAATTCTGAGCAATTGAAAATTTCATCTTGCCACATACACAGTTTTAGCATATCTGAACAATGCTGAGATGCCTTTAGAAACATGAGAACCAGAAATTATTTTAATGAACACAAATATCTCATTACTACAAATAAACTTGATAAATTATTATTATATGTAAGCTGAACGTAAAAGTACCCCTCGCAAAAAGTGAGCTATATCAACTTGACCATCCCGGTCTGTAAGATTGGCTAATGCAACGATTTGTGGATCGACTGTTCCTCTGTGGTATGAATAGTTGAATATTTTACTGAAACTTCTTGTGGTTGAACAGACATGATCTAAATAAAAAAGATTGTTACGAGCTTCTAATGTCTTTCCCTCCGACTCATCTCCCTGGGCGTCACTGCAGCATCATAACAAAAACCATTTCTTACCTTCACATAATACACAAAGTGTTGCAGAAAAATAAAAGCCATAAATAATTGCAGATCAGAGAATATCAGATCAGAAGTAATGCTCAGTAAAGAGCCGCTCTATTAGCGGAGCAGGGTAGAGAGCCGTGCCATTAAAGAGCCTTGCTGGGTGCATAAGAACTAGCTATAGGTGACATAAGTTAATGCACGTCAATGACATGACTGGATAATAATGTCTTGATATGACTGTAGAATATTTATGTATATCTGTGCTTTCTTTTAAATCTGTTGCTTATGTGCCCAATTAATTGCAATGTGATTTTTTGTTTAGAAATGACAGTCGTAGACAAATATAAAGAAATTCGGAGTTGGAAGGAGTGGAATCTATAGCGGCTCTGCTATTTAACGGCTCGCTCTATAACGGGTCTTAATCGGCTCGGCTCTTTATCGGCTCGGCTCTTTAGCGGCATTATCTGTAATGAGAAGAGGGTGGAAGATGAGCGTTACAATAAAATATCTTACGTCATGTATTCTTGTGCTTTGCTCTTGAGAACTTTGTTCATATTGCAAATAGTGACTGCAGGAAAGGGAATTTCGCTTATAAATGTTTCGGACGGTTGAAATGTGACTATCACTGGACCCTCAATATATTTTATCCACACTGCCGCAATAAGATAACCCGCTGAAACGCAGCTCAACAAGAAAGCCACAACCCATAATAACCTGAATAAACATTCATCAATTCATGTATATTCATATACATATATATATTTTAAACGAGCTTCTAAACAATGTTTGTAATAGATTATTTATTATTTTAAAACAGAAAAATAATTAATGAGAAAAATGGCAATATAATATAAGTAAATCAAATTTTTTTATGTAGAATTTTTCATTTAATATAATATAACTGCCATTTTTTAAATCTAATATATTTAGAATTTTTCTTTTATCAATTTCATTTCATATCAGATATATTGAATATGTGCTATGTGCTATAGTGTTTCTTATTTACTATATCGGGTAAGAATGTAAGAAATTGTAAGATAATGTTAGTAGCGAAATATTAATTTTAAACTAATTTCTAGGTGCATAAATGTTTTAAACAAAGTGAGACCTTTCCATGAGGTGCAGTCCCGATACTCCCAAATATAACACTCCGTGTAGCTGAAAATGGAAAAATGTCAATTAAAATGAAATGCTGATCATCTCACTCCTTATTATATACAACTGAGATCCTAGAAGTATCTGACAGTATGGAACATACCGAAGAAGAACGGCAGTATTGACTGAAAATGTTTTCTTCGGAATATTCATACCAACAGCAAGACTCACTTCCCCCACATCCTGTTCCTTTGTTTCGGGGAGGCTGACAATTACATTGAACTTGTTCCTCAAAGCCACCGTAATTGGATTCTAATTCTAATGAATCCTTTTGTCTCAAGAAATATGACGGATTTCTTCTTATCCTGTTGATAGTGCTGCTGTTCCTACCTCTGTAACTCCCAAACTCATTCCCCTCCTCCACTGTGTCACTCGTTAAATTAAAACTTGTCATCTTTTGATCAATCAGAGAAACAAATACCCAAATTAATTAATTCAAAGCAAACAATACAAAATGTATTGTTTACCTAAGCGTAATTGGTAACTGAATGAGCAACTGTAAAGGAACACTAGAAAAATCCAGTTCAGTCAGCACACAACACAATGAAAATGTATTGATGTCTTACTAAATACAACCAGAATGTAAATATAGTTATTTTTCATTACCATCTGATACAAAGCTTTTACTTGCTCTCATACCTTGCAAACTTGAGAAAACGACACATGAAACCAAGAAGAACACAGATAAAACATTTTTAAACAAGGAAAAGACGCAAGGTTTACCGTGTACCTTTGCATACGCATTCTTAATGAATAACTTCTACTTGTACACACTACTAATGTACTAATAAACCTTATCACAGTGCCATTTTCGCAAGTGACAATGAATATGCAACCAAAAGGAGCAAATTCAATGCGAAAGATATATTTTTAATTATAACATATATGCATACAAAGAAATGAAGAAGTTTAATGTGTCTATAGTATTATATAACGTTTCAAATAAGTACTGTGTAGTTTCTATAGAAGATCATGGTGATATAAAATACTGATATTCGCAATCAGCGCTTATAGTGTTTGCAATAAATGAGAATAGTTTCAAGAGCACAAAGAGTTAGGTTAGGTACACTGACTGAGTGAGTAGGTATTTAGTATCTACGAACTAATACTCAGCTAAACTAACAATAAGTACATATAGGATTACATGGGAATTAGATATGCCGTGGTGCGAACATCTACAGCGTAGTGTACGAGTGCCTTTTAGTTCACACGTAAAAAAGTGAAGTACAAAGTAATGTAGATTGTTTTGAGGGACAGCGACACTCCAGATACATTTCAGTATAGCCAATTTGCTTCTTTACTGCAGTTTTACAATGTAACATTAAAAACAAAACTTATACCAGTCAAACTATAGCTACTTAAACTTAGTTGATCTTTGTAAGGAATATTTACCTATTCAAAAAAATTATTAAGCTTTTGTGCCTATACTGTAAATATAAGATAGGTTCTCACAAGAACGATGTATGTGCAGATAGTAGCTCCAATTCATGACAGTAAACAAGAAATGAGCTGCGGAATTACATCTGGTTTATTTTCTATGCGTAATAATCCTTGTACAAGTTCTCGTTTTGTAGATTAATGAATAAGTGAATAGTTCGTAGAAATTAATTGCTACGCATTTCACAAACACAGCCTCCAAACAGAAATATCTCTTTTAAACTAGTTTATATTTAGTTGAATATTTTGCAGGTATATAGCGTCTCAACCCCGTCGTAACTCTCCCACATAATATCTGCAAACATTGTTTGAATTTTTTTAGTACAGTCGTTTTGCTTGTTTATTATCATTCGTTAAAATTCCTGCACTTACCAAAACAGAAGATGATGCATTTATTATTGGTTATTACCATTTACATGCAATAATGGTAGTGCCCCTTGCAAAAATGGCAGTAGAATGTAATGCAATAGATTTTGTTGCGGCAATCAGAAAGTATTTTGCTGTCTGTGTAATAAGTGTCATTATGGGTCTGTAATAAATCATTGTTTAATGGAACACAAAATGTATTCTTTATTTTATTCATAATTGACTATAATTGGTCGTTAATGATGGAAAGCAGAAGGCATTGGGTGTATTTGCATAAGCAGAGTGAGTGTGAGTACACGTGTACAACTAACACCTGCGGTGCAAGTGTAATTAACCTTTAATGCAAATAGCAATTACCTACATCATAACAGTCATTTATTCTATAGTAAAATCAACCCCTAGTTGTAAGTGAATGACACAGTGTGCATATTTCTATATTAAGTAAGGTAGCACAAATGTACAGGTTGTGCCTATAGAAAACATGAAAAAGCTATTGTGGATTATTCAATAATAAATGCAGCTTTGAGAGATGATTCTTTAATTATTATTACAAATGAGATTATCTTCTTGTATTTCTTTTTTGAGTTCAATGTTATATTTAGTAATGTCCACTGGCTCTTCTTAAGTTACCCGAGAACACTTCGAAATCACTTTTAGAATCTTGAGTGATACTCAAAATGTCTTTATTTGAATTGAGGTTGAGATTAGTTGCAGCCGCAGCACCAGAAATCATCTTCACATCATTTCTTTTGATTTCCTGAGCATATTTCCTCGGAGATTTATTTTTGACCCAAAATTTGTGAAATTTCGTTGCAATAATTGCCCATATGGTTCGTCGTCTTCTGGTACGGCACCAAGCTCTCAGTGTAAAGAAATACATGAACTCAATCAAACTGAGTCCGGAGAAACCCAGACACAATCCCATCAATCCTATAATAGGAAAAGCGGATACAAACATTTAAGTTTCTCTAAATCAAAGATGAATGCAGCGAATCAAAAAGAATATTATGTAACGTGTATAATAAATATACCGCCTGTATTTGCAATTAAATCGGATATGCCATAAAGTTCCGTTCGAATCCGGGCGTATGTAGAATCTTGGCCAAAGTAAATATGAACAATCGAAACATTACTTGTAGCCCTATAAGTTAACAAATAATTTTTTTACATAGGTAAACATTTGTGTGGTTTGTCATGCCCTTACTAAAATGCACATTCAGACTTGTTAATACAGTTACCAATTAGCCGTGACATTGTAGTCGTCCACCCAAAGATTAAAGTCATCCTGGATGGGTGTAAATGTGGTTTCAGAGTAATATTCGAATTCGGTGCAAGTCGGGAAACAAAACCAGCAATCTTTTTTAATTCCCTTGGCTAGAGACGCCTCTTTCAAAATAATACAAAGATTTTATCAGCTAAAACCTCCACACTACTAAAAAATACATATGACAAGGGAGAAAGAAGCGGGCGAGTAGTAAAAGAATGTCAAATTAATTACTTCTAATGTCCTCAGCACATGAGAAGTTTGCGGGTCCACACAAAGCCCTTGCGTTATCTCGAGGCATGTAGAAACGAACACAATTGCATTTTTCGTAAGTTCGATTCGCGATACCTATTACAATATTCAATTCAATATGAACATTCAATTAATTAATTGAAATTTTATGTGCAGAAAAATTCCATTTAGTTAATTCATGTTGTTGAATGAATGACTCATAATATTTGATTAAGCTACTGTTAATTATTAAATTAATTGAATCATTACATTCGTCTAGACAATTGGACACGGTGTAATAGTTGTAGTAGGCCAGTTTATATTCTCCACGGAAGTAACATTTCCGCTTCTCCTGTTCAATTTCAAAACACGAAGGTATAATAATTCACAGGCGACAATCTTTTCTTATAGCTAGGCAATCGTTTCCCTTACCATCCTGAAATTTTTGATATCTGGATCTGCCATTGTAATTTCAGGTCTGATACTCATGAAAACTTCTGAATTGGGTTTTATGGCGATTCCAAAGTCTTGAATGTGTGGTACGTCAATTGGGAGGTGGGTTTGCAGCTGAAAATTATTAGTACCTACATAATATAACTATTTCCGGTTTGAAACGATTGTAGAAATATATTGGTAAAAATGAGATTTTTCGACAACTGCATATCATGCCCTACAGCAATACTATGCATATTATTCATTTTTAGTTTTTCATATTATACAAAAACCGTCAAGTATAGAGAGATTGGATTAAAGCGTAGGGTTCAGTTAAAAAGTCGCAAATCGAAATTGACGCTATAGGTAGGCACTAGGTACTGTAGGTACTATGTATACTCTTCATAAATAGAACAGTAATAGTTTATTGGATATAAAGTATTAATTTAGCAAGCGACGAAGCAAAGTAAGGTCACATAATAACATAAAGGGTGTTAGTTTACAAAACCTAATTATTATGAAGTGTTAGTTGGTTTGCTTACGTACACGAAAGCCTTTAGAATCGGAGACAGTGCAAAAGTAGTCTGGCAATCCTGGATCTATGAGAATGGACAAGCCTGAAGATTTTCCTGCTCTGTGCTGGCGTCTTGGATATTCTCTTTGTGTACTGTCGGGAATTAACAGACCGTCTTTATCTAAATCCCACTCTGCCCACTCAGCAACTTCTTTTGCATTATCCCGTGTGTCGTTTCTGCAACAGAACATTTTATACATGAGGAGAAATGTATTTATGTGTACGTGCAATAGCAATATTATTTTTCTCAGTCTAAGTCTGTGATAAGAATTGTGATTCATTTACGTGTAGCGATGAAGTAACGTTTGTGGGACCATGTTGAACGTACAGCTGTACAAATGAAATGAAACATGACACTACTTTCACAGCAATAATAATAAATTGCAAGACATTATGGCAAAAGACAGAAAAAATTGTTGACGATTGATTTTTACGCAGTACCATTTTCCAAAGTCGGTTGCTTCATTTGGATTAAACAACTCACTGCAGTTTCGAATCTCATCTTGCCACACACAAAGAACAAGCATATCCGTGCATTTTTGAGACGCCTAAATAAACAATTCATGTTTTATTATTTTTCCTTCGATGAAAACAGTCTTGCTTTAAATGTTAGGTACTTAGCTAAGTATACAAGACAGGAAATAAGTTTTATAATTATTAAAAACGAATGCATGTATGCTAACAGTTTGCAAAAATCCTGCCACATCACTTTGTTCATCGTCAGCATCCGATAAACCAATTTTTTGCAGAATAGACGGGTCCACTGTTCCACGAGTTGAGGAGTAATTGAATTTCTTGCTAAAGCTCCTTGAAGAAGAACAGACGTGATCCAAATAATAAACAGCTTTTTTGGCTTCCATAGTTTGTGCACTATTTTCAGGCCCATTTGCATCCCTATACGAAATGCATATATGAAAAGAGAATTCGCGACCAGGAAATGAATGTGCAATGTTTTCTAATTTTAGGGAGTTATGTAAAAATAACCTCATGTATTGTTCAGCTTTGCTTTTGAGAACTCTATTCATATTACAAATGGTAACAGCAGGAAACGGAATTTGTGCAATGTTTGTTTCAAATGGTTGAAATGTGACAATAATTGGATTGTTCAGATATTTCAACCAAACGTCACTAATTAGCCATGCAGCAGCAACAGAACCGATCAGAAATGCTACCAGCCAAAATATTCTAAAAATATGAAAAGTGACACAATTTTAAATCCACAGAAGTACAGATGGTAAATATTTGTAGGCATTTAATTTACTAAACCAAATTCATTGTTGATTGCTTTATACCTCTCTGTCAGATGCCTTTGTGGTTGACCAATGTATTCTGTACAAAACACGCATTTAGATTTATTGTATTTAGATTTATACTTTTAAGTATGTAGTTTTTTTTAAACTGTAAATTAGGCATATCTAAAATTAGCCAAAGGGGGATGGGGTTTGGCTCCAGAGGTTTGGAAGGGGCTCAGAGGCAAAAATTTGCAAATTTTTGTCAAATGGACCCCTATTTCCTAAATCTGGGGGGTCTCAAGCCTGGTGAACCGATATTTAGATAAGCCCTTGCATGTACACATACAAAGAAAACAAAATAATTAATTATTAGTGACAGTGTGAGACAAAAAAGCGTACTTAGTCCATGGAGGCTTGTGTCCAGGCAAAAGTCGATTGTATGAGGACTTTCGTCTACAGAAGGCTCCCACCAACACAGTTTGCTGGTGACACAGCAATTCCGAACCGAGTTATCTTCGTAACTCATATGGCTGTAGCGAACACGACTTACACGATGACTGTTTCCATCCTGATGACCCTGTGTAGAACTACCTGGCTTTGTTGGCAACGAAATAGGAGTACCTGGGTAGCTGTTTCTTCTCACTGTTGAGTTTTGTGGACTCACTGCTGACAAATTCATATTACAGTTTAGTATATGAGAAACTAACCAGTAAAATTAATATTTTCTTTAAACTGATTTCAAAATGATGAAAATTGCTACAAAAATTAGGGGAAAGTCCAATTAAAAACAATTCTGTGCTTTTATTTATCACATCCCATGTAACCAAAGATTTGAAGGGACTTATTGTTGGCAGAAAGTCTAGATCGTTCTAACCGCAAGTCAAAGTCAAGAGTAGAAAAGAGAATAAAGGAAAAGTTGGTCACACTGCACGGGTTGGACGGAATCCTAGGATTTCGGATTTGAGAGTCAGAAGGCTAAGGTCATCGCATTATATTTTCTGTTTGCGTAATATCAAGTATCAAGTATATCATATATAGATATTACGTAGGCGCCGGTAATAAAACACACGGAAGATTGATACATATCATGGGTACTCCACCTCCGCTGTGGAAAATGTCACCAGGTCACGCAATGCCCGTTTGTTTATCAGTGTAGTCTCGTTCGGATCCCGTAAAACATAGATGACATTAAGTAAGCCACTATAGGAGATTAATCATAGCTCATTAAATTCGCGACTGAACTAACCGTAAAAACCCTGGAGGTTCTATGCTCATACACCTACGAAATTATCCCTGCTCCTACCACCGCCTATTCATTATATGCAGCCACGGTTCTTTTACACGTACCTATTTATTTCTACACAATTAGTGTAATAGTTAAACAGCTGTGTATATAGAGAATGCATCAATGTCTTGCTCTGGTCCTGGGAATGCGAACGGTGATATTGATTAATTATTATGGATAACAAACGGGACGAGAATAGTAATCAACTTGTCTCGCGAAACCCAACACGGCGTGACTTTTCTCTTCCCAGGCATAATAAACTTGGAAGTAATTGTGTAATTATTGTAATTGTACAATCAGATAAAAATTTGTTGCATTCAGCAAACTAAATCCATAAAACAAGTGCACAAATGAAATACACATATTTACCCAGAGGCATTTTAAATTGTGCTAAATATTTTGCTGCAAAAAGATTACCACTGAACTGAAAACCTTCATAAAATATGGGACAATTGTTATAATTATATACTTTAGTTCTGCAACATAATTAGGTCATAGTATACCGAAAGAAAATTTCTATATTACATAATTATGTGTAACGCAATTTTCATGTAATGGTAAATACTACGGCTATCTCATCATGCGGCTCAAGCTCCATGCAAGGAAACGTTTAGCAGCATGATGTTGATAGCTATAACGATATGCATAATGAAGGTTACCCGACGAATGTCAAACTAATACTTCCACAACTTTCCGTCATCAAAATCAAGATTCATTTCCCGTTCTGTTCACATTATACTAGCATGGCTTAACTTATAACTTATAAGATAGGGTAAAATAATAATAATATTAATTTTACTATGAAATAGGTAAGTTTGAATCTATATTTATTTGGAATGTTCACTATACGACGAACTGAGCAATCTTTGCAGTATTCAAGCTGTAGGTTAAAGACTATAAAATATAACTACGTCCTTTCTAAAATAAATTATAGCACTCGTTCTCAAAACGATGTTTGTGTATTGAGTTGGTAATGCTATGCCATAATAATTCGGAATAAAGGTAAACTGCGTGGAAAGAAATTCTAAATAAAAGTCAGAACTCAGAAAGCATAGAATCATAAAACAATTTCCTAAACGTACTAGGTGCATTATTAAGGCAGGTCAGCTTAGTCTGCATTCTTGATTCAAGACGACATAAAGAATTTATACATGCCAACATTGGCATTTGCAACATAACCTATTATACCTACTATTATAGTCAACTAAAAGTATTGTAGGGTTGATTTGAAGAAATGACAAGCTTAAATGAGTCGCTTTTCTTCCCAGGTTCTTTAAACATAAAAGCATTACATATGATATGAATGAGTAGGATGTTTGTGTATCATATTATTATTGTCTTATTCATTACATAATACACAAGCCAGAAAGAGTTAGTAAAAGCCAGCTCAGCAGTTGTGGTGATTCAGAAAATGAATCGTTAGCAATTTTCACATGCATTTGTACACACAGGATATATCTGTAATGCAAGTTAACACGAACATGTAATATGACCACACTTGCTTATGTATAGGTACTTATAATGTGTGTACGGCTGGTCGCTGTATATATGATCGTCTGGTTGACAATTTAATTGACAACAGATCGCTTTACAATATTTACTTATCTTTTTCCCAGCCAAGCATAAAGCTGGAACAATATGCTCGATGGTCTGAAATGGTCGAGATCCTTGATAATACCTACAAATGTGCAGATATTTTATTATGCTCAAGAAAATTAAAAACATGATATGAACACCCGTGTGGCCCTATAATGTACGCGTATGGACGAATGCAATGCATATTCTGATTCTTAAAGCATGGAGCAATTTCAAACATTTTTAACGTTTCTTTCTATAGGTACTCGCTATTCCTACTCTGTTAACTTTTATTGAAGCTATTTCTTACACTGCCATACACAAACACATAATTACATGCATACTACTGCATAATATGAAGTCATATAAGATGGACTTCCTCCGTTGTGGCATCAATGGAGCAGAACATATTTAAAACATGTCAGAAGTCAGAAGGGAGTGTGAAGTAGAATGTAGCATATTGTAAGTGTGAATTACTTACGGTTCGTTTTCTATCAGTTGTTTTGTTTCCTTTTGATGAAATTCGAAAATAAATCGAAGTTAAATTTGTAAAGAGGTTTGGAGAGAT
>JABASD010003881.1:0-17796 GCA_019776165.1 Pogonognathellus flavescens | reverse complement strand
GTCCACAACTAAATAAATGCGTTGAGCGGGATCAACCAGAAATGCGCTCAGAAAATACCAGATGGCTCAGTAGTCGAATTTGTCTGTTTTGCAGATATCGAATATTTGATAATTTCATCTTGGTCTTGTAATACACTTACTAGACTTACTTTGTTCTTAAGTAACTAAGTAGGTATTTATGTAATAGCAATACTTAGAAAATATTAAGACTGGAAAATTAAGCGTCTTACTTCAAATGAATTCTTAATGTACTGACAGTAAATATCCCTACGTATAATATCCAAGAACCATTAAAAGATTATAATTTACAAAATTGCAAGAGCTACTGCTTTTGTATGTAGACAGAAAAGCAAACGTATTTGTATTTAAGAAGTTTCTGTTCACTATCACGCAAAGTGAAAAATAATATCTCGACCCGACACGGCTTCCTGTCATAAAAGAAAGTAAAAAGTAGGTAATGATAATTATGTTATTATTTTAATGTGCTAGTTGCTGCAAAGATGAAATATTGTTCTTATTACATGTACGGTGTGACAAATCCGTCTGCCAACTATTACAGACGCAGCAACGCTGTGTATTTGCAGAAAACCGTATAACGATGATTTGTGGTTTTCGCATACCTAGGTGGGCCGATTTCCGTAGTCTTGCAATTTCAATGGTAATCAATTTTATTACCTTGCAATATAAATCCTAAACCGTATAAGAGCACTAAGCATATCATAGGAAATTACTAAAAATTTATTACATTCCACTAATATAAACGCTGATTTATCAAAATTTGCTCTGTAATCCGTGTCATATAAAGATTAAGTAGATTGGAGACCTTTCAGAACTACAACTATAAATGCGTAGCAGCTTATTAGGAAGACAGGAGATTGAGGAATTTGGATTACACAAATTAGTCAACGCAAACACAAATTTAAGACTCTCATTGTCAAAGTCGGTCTTAAGTAGGCACTGACAAGATTTAGTTGGCCAAATTGAGGTTGCGTTTAAGTACCTACTATTCTGCGTTTCAATCTGTTTAATATTTAGCAAGGCTGCACTGCAGTGTAACTTCTCAGTGGTAACTGTCAGTAAAGTAGTCACAGAACCAGGCGATATAGTAGTAGTAGGTATGCAGGTTACAATAATACGTGAATGAGAATTCTCAACTATTACTTGTAGTACGTACTTAATACTTTGTAATATCATATTCATTCGTAGCTAAAAACAAGGCAATTCGTCAAGTCACTACTCGTTTTGAAAGTTGGTAATGAGATTTAGAATATTACTATGCGTCTCTTGTTTGACTTTCCATTTGACTTTGGCCCTTTCAATAAGTATCTCATCTATTTCCCTTGCTCGCCTTCTCTGGGTTGACTTCCCATTTCTTTACTCATTCAGATCGGTGACGATAGGAGTTATAGCAGTTGGACGAGCTATGCAGAAGTCGTATCGTGGTATGACGAATTAACTCAAGTCAACTCGTTCAAACAGCACAGTGAACCTTAAATCTACAAAACTTCTAAGAATTACACGAGCGATGACTTTATAACGAAAAGGAGACAGGGCAGACTAGACAGACACTTTAAAGTCGAGTCAGAACATGAGAGCTAATCTAATCTAAAGAAATGTAGATTGTCATGCCAGAATAAAAGTGTATATATGAAGACAGTAGTAGTGCAGTCAGTGGAACTATAACTTTCTTGTACACAGGAATTCATCATCGTGTGCCACACTCCAGCGCAGCTACTTCCTCGAGATCCGTTTTTTTCTTCGTTCTCAGCAGCATGAAGTAACCTCTATGCTGCTATCAAACAAATAAAGACTTTCTTACTACATGGTACTACCAGTACCTACTCTGTTTGCTCTCAAGTCTTTTCTTTCTCATTTGCATATATATTGAACTGTTTTCAGAAATCATGTATTTATTGGGAAGATGGAATATGGAATTTCCAATTATTCCTTTGTGACTATGTGACTTGTCGTGGCCAAGTGTTCCCACTTTCACATCGTTGAGAATCGAATGGACCAACAAATGCTCTGGAGCAAGTCTTGCAACAACTCATATTTTTATAAAATTCCTCACTCACATTCAACCATTAATAATTCATTCCTACATACTACGCATCGAAATGCTAAGAACTTTATAATACTCTTCCTCCATATCGTCGACGCAAACACGTTTCATTCGGAAATACCTACTCGGGTAATTTGCTGGAAACTATGCGACATGATAAGAAATTGACAGCAAACTTACACCAGCAATGCTGGGGAAATAAGCATAAAATACTTTTCTCAAATGCAATTCATTACAAAAATGGCTTAATGTTGTTTTGATGAGTTTTAGCAATTCAAATCGGATCTGCACAATAATAATATGCCAATTTATTGCATGCAGAGTAACATTTCACAAACACGTGTATTGACATTCAGATAACAATATTGGTATTCCAGTCACAATAGGAAATTGGACAAGTATAAGCAATATCAACATCACCTTCTGTGCTTACAACCGTTGTTAAACTCGATTGGGATTTGAAGTTCAAAGTGCCTCATCTATAAGCAGCACGCGTAAGCGAACAAAGCTTTCACAGTAAATACTAGCACAATAGCCATGGCGAAAGAGATATTGATTCTGTTTAATTAAATCTGTTTAATTCGAACTTAAACACAAGAAACGACTGAGCCAAGCAAAAAGCAATTAAGATTTTGCCTATTTTGCTCTTTTGATTTTACTTTTACAACTATCTTTACTTTCTCTATCTCTTCTTTTCTATGTACATCACGTTCTTAATTATTCAATTTTTAAATGAAGAAATTCTGCTGCAGTTCCTATATCTGTAAATTCTATTCATTGCATTGTAATGAAACATGCTAGTGTATATATCCAGTTAATAGAAAGGAAAGTTATTGTTCAACATGTTAAAACCGTGGTGAAAAGAACAACATTCTTTCAAGCGTAAGCTTTCTAGTTTTTGCTGTGCTGAAAGAGATTTTTATACTTATTAATATTCTTTCTTTTATACCAAGAGTTACTTTTTTACTTTCTCTGTAGTTTTTTGCATTAATAAAGAAATTACCTTGACACAGAACCTACTTCTGTTCTACTATCAACAGTTTAGCGTTTATCCTTCCAAAAATATACGAATATGTAAGCAGAAAATATATATAGACGTAGATAATCTCTCACTATCTCAACAAACACTCCTGGAAATTCCAGCTAGTCACCTTCGTGGATAACTCCACAGCGTACATCAGGGAATCCTATTTATAATTTTGTATTCATTCAAGAAGAAAGCACCCAAAGACTGCAATGAAACTTACTTAAGTGAGAAATTTGCGTCGTTATCAAAATTACTGCAGGCAGGCTTCGCCCAAGATAGAATCCAAGTAGGGATGAAGTATTAGTCAATCTTATTCCTATATAGTTACTGTTTTGTTAACGGTACAACTCTAAGGTACTGCAGTGCACCTTGCCTCAAAACCTAAATACGGTCTCTAACTAGAAATTAATTCAAAATTCCAAACGGGAACTTAAATTACGTTTTACAAAAAAAATCCCCAACAACAGGCGAGAAAGCTTGTCACGGCAGACAGACACCAGTCTTTCCTAACCAAGTCTAGATTCAAATACAACAGTCTACATTTAGAATTGTAATCAGAATATTTATCAGACACGCTAAATTGCAACCCAGTTGCTTTCTCAGCATTCTTTACCACTAGTTTTTCGAAGCTTCCTATAACCTGGAGAAATCTAAGGAATTTTACATTGTTTCCTTTGTAGGTGGATGACGACTATGTCTTTTAGCTGTAACAAATTTGTCCATGCTTTCTACCAGTGGCTTCAACTTAATCAAATTTCGTTAGTAATACTTAAGCTGGTGGATTCTTCCAAAACTACCTATGTATACGTATGAGTAGGCATAAGCTCCTTTGGCAAAAGCAGAGAGGTTACACGATGCTTCAACCGAAACAAACTTTCGACAATATTATTTGTATTGTAGAGAGAAAAGTATTCTTCTGACTTTGCAACACTATTTAGCTGGTCTATAGTCCGTAAAACTATCGTCACACCTACAAAGTTAAATCTGTAATGTACACATCAGAAGGAACGAATGAATGTTGTACAGACAAAAGTTGGCCAAGTTTACTACTGGCAGATTTCACTACATCTCCGATACTTCACCCTACTTTCTCCAACTAAGGTAAAAACAAAGTAAAGTTTCCACAAAAGTTAATAACAAGGTGAGCTCTTGCTCTTTTAGTGGTTCTGCGGTTTAGGGCAAATAACACCCAAAGTACGCACCTGAACCTAAACTCTCGCTCACAGTAAATATTATTCTGAGTACATGCAATATACGAATAGCAACTCTACAGTTGGTATTTTAGACGTTTTCCCAGGTTTCAGTATAAAAAGACTTATTTATATACCCCTTAATGTGTTCATAAGCATAAAGTATAAAAACATCTTTCAGCGCACGGTGTAGAAAATGTTATCCATATGTAATCCAAATCAAAACATAGTCATTCTCATAATCTTTTCCAGATGAATTTACTATGCATGCAACATGGAAAGAGAATACATAACATTGTTACTATACTACTGCTGCTGCGGCTGTGTGGCTACAACACGGCCTTTTAGTGAATAGTAATGAATATTATGTACTTTGACAAAAATTACTAAATTAATTGCATAATAATTTTGCATATTGAAGGACTTGATTCAATCTATACCCATTTTTCCACAGCGTGTGAAAGTTGAAAGTGCAATCAACATCCATTATAATAAATTCAAATCAGATTTTGTAAAGACAGAATTTATAGTCAAAAAAGAAAAAGAACTTTACAGAATACTAGTCAGTGCTGCCATTTTGGATTTGGTCTTTGGTACTTAGGTAAATACCACTTAACGATGTACTATAGAAAATCTGAACTAAATCACTAAAGAAAGTGAAGTATATGTTTGGATAACAATAAGCTATTCAGAACCATCTGACAGTTTAGTTAATAGAAAGTCTTCGCCATATTTGCTGTTTGTATTTCACAAGCCACTGGAGAGTAACTTGTTAGATTTTTTCTGTCTTGCTTGCTGGAAATCTCAATTTATTCAGTGAAATAAACCTTCACTGTGATCAATAACAGTGAAGCATTGACATGATAGACATAGTTCGACATTAAGCTTGACGCTTATTTTTATTATTTGGGCAGAGAAGAATGCGACTGCAATTACATATATTTCCCTGGAGAAAACAAGTCCGACAAAGTAAAATTTGTGTTATATCGTGCGTAGCAGCAGAATTTTTGTTTCACAACAGCACATTGTTTGGCTGTTTAGATAATGGAACAAAGTTGTTCTTAATCCATTAGTGAAACATTGATGACTTCCTGCACTCTGTACACTGCATTGCTTTGAAGGCAAGGGACCTGCAGGAAGAGACACTTGAAAAAAGCAATATTTTGTACACTATGCTGCCGTGGCGAATCTTTGCTCACGATATTTTACGATTGAACGATGTGATACGAAGAAATGTTCGAAAAAGCAAAGAGGTCTTTTGTGTTTGCATGGTAATGTAATAGTAGTTACCAACTCTATGGAAGCTTGAAGAGGAGACTGACTATAGGAGAGTTTGAGATTTGAACCAAAAGACAAACATCTCAAAGGAACTTCAACTGCTCCCGTTGTGTCTCCCAAGTGAATTGCCTTAAATCTGTAATGCAATGTGAATGCTACTACTACATTGAAGATGAAATGTAAATGAAAGTGGTACAGAACCATACAAGTCGTAAGTGTGTGTCTGCTCCTACGACTTCGTTATTGCGAAGTATGATACCATGTACGGTACAAAGTACAAATACCATACAGTATCCCACGCTATTAGAGTAATAATAATACATACCTTCGTCTGTCTCTGTAGTAGTGACGACGGGTTAAAGTGAATTCTCTAAAAAAGAAAACTAAAGCAAATACAATTTTACTGTAAAGTAGTAGAGAGCTCTCTGACAAAGTCTTCAAGGACATTTTTCAAAGACCTTGCTTGACACAAGATAAAAAGATAGTAAAGAAAACGAAATATACCTATATTTGCTGTCTTTGCTTTTTTTTGCAGCACTGACGGTATTTGCTATGAGTTACGATAAATAGAAAGCCAAGCTGGACAAAAAGAATCAGGATATGCAGGTCGAATAACGCTCAGGCTGTAAAGGGTGGGTGTAATAACCTAACAGCCCGAACAGAATATTAAAATCGTACCCTGACTCTAAGTAAGCAACGTTCATAATAATGAGAAAAAATATGTCTGTGTAGACATACTAGTGCGTGGTAGTGCAGTTCAAATAAATTTTAGAAACTCTAAATGCCCATCACGATTTCACGATCGTGCTTTTAGGAAAAGGTTTACTCGATTCACTGATATTTTTGAAACTAATTGGCAAATTTAATCGCTCATGAAATATTCAGGATTGGTGAAACATGGGCGTAAAGTGCAACAAATTGCCTGCACTGGGTACATGAGGCTATAAAGATAAGTAACGTGTAATACAGTGAAATTACGAGTTAAACAACCATTTTCTATTCTTGATAAATGAACGTCGGTAATAGCAAGTAGTCTTTCAAGCGAGAATATTGTTGTTATGTATGATGGATCGTAAATTTTGAGCAGAATTATGGTTTTCGAAGTCATGGAAAGTTTTCAGAAACTCAATTGTAGGATCTTCGGAATCTGAGGGTGAAAACTAATACTGACCCTGTACAGATTGTGAACACATCTCACACATGGTCTTGTAAGATTTCGGCTGAGCGAATGCTTGACTACATAACTTAACCTAGCTATCCCTTAGCAGCAAAAGCACTAGATATTTTCTGCAAAACCTTTTCTGTGCTTTTTACCTATTCTAAATTCTTGTCGGAAGTTCACCTATGTTGTATGTCAATGTAAAAAATTGCCTTCGGTCGGATA
Source organism: Pogonognathellus flavescens (assembly GCA_019776165.1). Classification (NCBI taxonomy): domain Eukaryota; kingdom Metazoa; phylum Arthropoda; class Collembola; order Entomobryomorpha; family Tomoceridae; genus Pogonognathellus; species Pogonognathellus flavescens. The sequence continues at coordinate 10,855 of JABASD010003881.1, read as the reverse complement.
GCGACATTGTAGTACTTACAATGTACAATATGTAGCAACAAAACAATACATGCTCTATCTTGCAGGGGACACATAGGCATCCTTAAATATATATAGCTGATGGCAGTACAAAACGCTGGGGACTTTCTGAGTAGAATAACGTGAAAGATAACTTGAAAGACTCCTACTTCGTATTACGCACACAGGATAAAGCTAAATATGAAACTGAAAGTATTCTGACAAATCTTGCATTGGAAGTGAATGCATCATACGTACTACGTACATATATACAACACATCTATATTTCGCAATACAAAAAATGTATCTATGCCCAAAAAGAGTAGTGTATACTACACATACACCCATACTTCTGTTCATGTATACGTATAATGATATTCGGGTATAGAACAGAAGACTCGGGATGCGAATACAATTGCTGAGGATCTTTGATAAATGAAAGAGTTCGTGTAAATGAAAGAAAGAGACGATGAACGTGATCCCTTGTAGAATAAAAATTACTCTTGCTTTCTCTTTCTCGATTTCCTTCGTGTGGGACTCGCTCTTATTTTCTACATTTGGCATTTGTACTTTTCCTGGCCGCTCTCATCTCACGTATTACCTTTACTGAGTTTTCTTGGTAGTAAAGAGATAAGAAGGGCCGCCAAACCGTGCACATGTACTGCTAACTTTGTGATACTCTTCGCACTCTTCAGGAAGTGCTATCATAATATTTTCTTACGTGCCTTGTATAGCAATAGCTACTAGTATTTTTCAATGGCTTCACTCGACTCATTAGTGAAGAGTATATGTAGTGTCCACTGCAACGTAGTTCGTTACCAAAGGTTTATTAAACCTATCTACCCGTGAGTCTACTCTTAAGCAGTACCCTGTGATAACTTTTGAAACCAAATTGACAAACTATTGGCAAATTGGAATTAAGTAGGCATTATGTCACATACTAAATTGTATTAACATACATTCTGCACTAAAGTTAAAAGCTTTCCAAAAATCTACTTTCAGTTGTATATACCTTTTGATTTGGATTCCCTTCTAAGACATACTTATTATAGACAGATTTTTTAGTTCCCATTTTTTTAGTAATCCATTTTTTTACCACGGTGGCAACTTCAAAGAGGAAGCCTTGAAAGAGAGTGATTTAAAAATTGTGACTAAGAGCAAAACTCAAAACACTACGGATAATAATCTTCTTACTTGCAAAAGTGCCCTACATGGGTTTACACGTGCGAATGTAATAACCCCTGTTTACTGCTCTGTATGTATATACTTACTACTTACTACTTACCCAGAAGAAACCGTGGGTTTTTACGCGTCGGAACGGTCGTCGAAGGCATGGTTGATACACATGCACTTAAAGAAAGTACGTGTTGAGGACTAAAAGTGCTCCAAGTTACTACCCGGTTACCTTGCAACTTAACCGGAAAATACCTTAGGACTTCCACGTTCTGTATCTATGTGATGTGTATCTCTATGCAGTACTACTTTATGAGCAAAATATGTGTGTGTTCATTTCGATCAACGATCACATCATGTCTGTTCAAATTAAGCCACAAGGAAAGTTGACAAGTATATATCTGTTTCTTTAATATAGAATAACCGCAGGTATACTATAATAATAATAATACTGCAGAAGTATCTGTAATAATATATCCATATGTGATCTACAGATATACACATTTTCAATTTTAAGAGAATAAACTGAGAAGAGAGTGAGAGAAACAGAGTCTGTGTTAGGTTTATATATTTCCTGATCCGTTTTCTTTATAAGAGTCTCTTGAAATGACACTGAGTGTGATGAGATGTGAATGGAAGTGTAATGTTATATAAGCAGAAGTATAGATACCTACTACATTCGTGTTAGTGTGTGACCACTTCACGACGGTTCTCAAGGATCCAATCCTGACAGACAACATAAGAGGCACATCTTTCTGCTCTACTAGTAGCAAAGATGGATTATGTTCTTGCTGCTCTTAAAGTCACCTAGCATAACTCTTTAGTAGACTGGCCGACTCACTTACCTTTAATGAAATCGACAGCCTGCTCCAAGCCGTAAGTGTCTTTGTCGCAATCATCCAGAATGTGGGCTCCAATTTTAATACCGGGGAGAAAGTCGTCTTGACCGTTGATCTTGTCTATGGTATACATCATTGTCTCCAGGGCTTGGATTCCTCCCTGTAAAATATGATAAGAATATTTCAGAATCAACGACTTCAGTAAATTACAATCTGAAATATATGACGGGTTTATTCTACCCGTTTCAGTTTTCCCTTACAATGTCGACAGACCCATTTTTCCCAAACTACAAGCTATACCTATACCCTTTCGGCATGTTTGTGTAGCTGGTTTCATTTCTTGATGGATACTTTCATGATGGTAATTCATGTAAATTTTGATGGAAGTTTCATCAATATTTACATGAACTATTCGATCTGGTGGGACGGATGCTTTCAAATTAATTTTATGTTGAAAGCAAATTGAAGATTTATTCTTCGTAGAAAGTACCTATCTATATCCTGCAGCTACATTATGCCATGATTATAAATATTGACTGGCAGACTTTTTGAGTGCCTACGATTATTAATCTAAAGCATCCAAACCTCCTTATCATGTTTAGACCCCCGGTGATCTTCCGGACTCAGTTTTCAGTATCGCAGCAACCACACAATCGTCAGACACACTCTACGTAATTTTGGATAAACAGTACCTACCTTTGCTTTGAGCAATTAAACAGCAGTGGCCGTTGCGCAATATTCCTATGCTGTATTGTATTACTAAATATGTTAAGCGATTCATTCCAGATGTAGCATAAGCAAATAATATTAAAAGTTTCAAACCATTTGCATTCCATACCAGTGTAAATATTAGACTTGTGTCTTTACCCTGCCTATTGTGTTACTTATCTTAAGCGTTGTATGTTGTTTGTGTGGATCCAACAAGCTTTCTCTAAATACAAACCAGAGCCTCCTGTATTTATACCATTGTAGCATTAGCTAAGCAGCAAATGAGAAAGCTGGTGGCTTAGAATGTCCAAACGTGAATTGTGTGTTTGTTGTCTGGGAGGACTTTGCAAATTTACTACGGTATGGCTATTCTGGCTGTACAACATGGTTCTTTATTCTATTATAATTTAAAGGTGGAAATCAAGGGAATTTCCCTTGGGCTGCGGGAGAAAGTACAAAACAACGAACTATGAAGAACTAATAGATGAAAGAACTAGTGAAACAATACAGACACATGAATATCTGCACAGAACCATATTGCAACTGTGCAGCACAGATGCAATAAATAGAAATAAATAGATTTTCAGAGTTTAATTTAGGGAAAGAGGAAGAAGACAATGTCACATAAGCAAAGCCTTTCTAAGGATTTCACAAGCCGTACACAGAGCGGCACATGTACATTCAGTCGCTTTATGAGACGCATTAATATCCTGAGGTAAATCCATCCCTAAGATACAGAAATTGCATTATGTTGTTTGGCTAAAGTGTTATTAGAGGCATTGCATTTACGTTATCACTACCTCTGTACTTTCACCATGATACTTTATTAAGTCTATACAATGTAATAGCACCATGCTTTCTCCGATTTCCCCTTAGGTAGTCGGTAGTCTCACTGTGTGGATTTCCTTCAAACTCTCGATTCTCTTGCAATGCGTAGTAGTAGGCAAAATCAGCGAATTAAATGGAGTGAAATAATGAAATGAAACGAAATAAATATAAACCGTAGTGACATTAAAGAGAATGCGTATACTATCATAAGGGAAACGAGTAGGAGGAGGAGGAGGAACAAATTCACGTCAATATTTACTGCAGTCACTAACTATTATTTGTACGATATTGGCTGTTGCCTCCTGCCTCAGCATTTTACACTTTAACATAAAAGTTTTTATTTTGTTTTTCCACTGCCAAAAAATTAGCATACATAATGGTCCTTCTATCTAAACTGCTGTGCATACAAATGTAGCATGAAACGTGAACAGAAATAAATACCAAGCAAAGCAAGTAAGGTACTTAAATTCTTCTCTATATATACTTAATAATATACCTACATAATATAGTCAGTTAAATTATTGTCAACGAGTTAAAAGTACCTTAGTATAACCTAGAAAACCATTCTTCCAGAATTTAGAAAATCCATATATAGTTGGGGGAGGTGGTACTTTTTTGTTACATATTTACATTTTTCACTTTAAGCAGAAAATCTGAAAATCTATTTGTACTCAAAAAGGGTTGGAAGAAAAGGCACATATCTAATTAAAGATAAATTGACTGAATGACAAGAACAAGACGTGAAGCTCGTTTAGTGAAAGCTACGCATACACAATTGGAAGTAACAGTAAAAGCATCGGGACACTACCCATTTTAGGCACTACCCTTTTTGGCAATCCTCCTTCACTTGTCATTTCTACACATATTCAGATTTTCTAATTGGAATAATCAGCTCTTAAGTAGGCTTATGCTAACGTTACCCCAGACTGTGTAATCTTTTCCGTGCAATTACGTAAAGCAGAATGGGAGTCACCAGGGGACAACCTACTACGCATTTACAGGAACACAGTACTACATAATATAATCAAGTATATCACCGAGTCAATGCAGCAGAGTGACAGTGTATTACTTTCTAACCAAAATTTGAAAAAGTTGGTTCTGCTAAGTGGAAAGCTGAGTTAATGGAGCGTTCATCCTCAAATCCATTTAAGTTTCCTTCCTGTCAGCCAAGCCGCGTTTCGCTGACCTGCATGGCATGAAGTAGTGAGAAAATAATAAGCAGTTTTACTTTCAATGTGTACATCTCACAGCGTGTGCTATACTGACAATCGATATACTGTGTATAGTTAGTTAGGCAGTTCTAGCAACATTTCGTATGTGAATATATACTTTTGTTGCATGTGGTGTTGTGTAGTGTTACAGCAGATGAGAACGACGGGAATACAGTAAGCTTGTCATGTCGAGTCGTGCTCAGCCTCGTGAAATCACGCGGTGAGATCATCTCAAAGCGACAGCAACAGTCAATATCAACACACATACTACCAAATATCCTTTCCAACTCTGTATTCTGTTACAGTCGCGATACGTAAACAAATGAAGAACGAAACTTATTTCCCTGCTGTTGGAATGGCACTGATTTAGGTTCTGGAGGATGTGCTGGGTAGGCGCTTTAGTTTATATGCAGATGGAAATGGCTGTGGGATTCTTATCGTAAGATGGAAGCGAATTGTGAAATGAATGGGCAATACTAGAGCTAAACGAAGCCCATCGGAAAGTCCTCAATAAATATTTTCTTTAGTGGACTCTGCCGACTGACTGTAATATGTTACCGTGTATATAGTCAGATCTTGAATTGGCTTACGAAGTATGTAGCAGTTGCCAACTTAGATTAAAATAACAGTTAACTTCTTGCAACAGAAGCAATCAAAAGAAAAAAATGTACTGTAGAACAGTACAAAATAAACTGCCTTTGCCCATGAAATACAGAACTACTACTTCCCGGTTTACTGGTCAACGATAAATTGACCGAAATCACTATTTTTAGCCTGGGCGCTACAGTGTCGGACATACAATGTAACCTAATTGTATGGAGGTCTATTCGCAAATAAAAGCCCAACACTTTTTGGGTGTAGATACTCATTACTCAAATAGGTATTAATACAATCCCTTTTTTATCATGCATACATATCTGCATGCACTTTCAATTCAAGTACCTATTATGCAATATGCAAAAGTAATATTCAGCTAGAAAGTTGTAAGTCTGACGATAAATTGCCTGTAATAACATAAGACTTGCACATAAGTATATACTATTTATGTGTTATGGGGATTATCTTCTAAGGTCACCTTTTCAAAAGTGTTTAAAAAATTGATGTATGTAATTTTACGATATACAATTAGACTGCTGCATTAGTTTACAACTATGTGCATAGGTACATACTTAATATCACGTATATACCACATAAAAATATATATTGCTACTGAAACCAACAGCATGCAATAAAATTTCTGTGGTACTGTACTAATATTTTTCTGTGGAAGATTATAACATTTTAATACAATGTTTGTATGCTATGTCTATGTCCAGTCCGTGTTTAGAAAACTATGAATTCCAAGAAGTACCTATACCTTCTGTTAAATTAAAACTGCAATACAATGTACATGCTCTAGCTATTGTATCCAGCATTATTCCAGAAATTGGAGTGGACTAAAGTACTGCAGGGAAAGAAGCAATTAAAAAATCCCAAATATAATTGTCGACTACAAACAACCAATATATCACTTCACAGTCCATAATAAAATGATGTTTTGAATGAGAATTTTTGTAATAACGACATTTTCCACATTTTCGCCTCCATTATTTCCAGATGACCACGTTACAACATAATCGTTATAATGAGCAGCACACTTACATGTAGTATGCTTCAATTACTGGCATACACACACACCGTCAAACAATCATTATGGACGCATTAATCCTTTACTGCCCAGATTACTGTGAATTAGTGAAGCCCCCGAGTCTTATTAGATCCGTACACGTCTTCTACTACATGAGAATTTTATTGTTTATTACCCGCTGTAAAGTATATATAGCACAAGCGAAAGCCTTATTTTCAGTTGCTACACGAATCATATAAAAACAGAATCATTTCCTTTCTACCTTACTCAGGTTTATTGTGTACGTATACCAATTTCGTCAGTTAGCGGTAAGCACCATTGAAGACTGGATCTCTTCAGTTAAGAGCCATAATAAACATTACTCAATGAAAACATCTATAACCACAAATACATTACACAATGCGGGCGACGAAACAGGAATTTTATTACGGGCATAAGTACAACAATTAGAAGAATTAAAGTTCGTTATTCTGCTTCGTAAAATGAACATTCATTCGTTTTACAGTGAATACGCAAATGCAAATGACAGCAATATAATTGAGAGTCGTAAGAAGGGGCAAATACGTTTCGGTAGACAAACATGTCTGGGGAATTTACATGTGCGACATGCACATATTTATTCCGAACGTACGGCAGAATACAGTAGTATAACTTCTCTACTACTACTTTCAAGAGTATCTTCCCAATCAGAGATATCAAATAATCATTTGTTGAAAGGTTAGCATAACAATGAACTTGTACTTAGGTACGCACAAGTTTATATTATGATCATGTTTGGTTTGACTCAATGCTTTGAATTTTCGGCACAGTGTACAGTAGGTACTTCAGACAGTGGATTTAAAGAAAAATCAATTTTTTGTTGTCAATTTCTATACGTGCAGTAGCAATAATAAGGCAGCATGGAACTGAAAGTTAAATGTTAACTGTTCCATTATTTTATGTCAGCATCAACCTGAATAAACAAAGATAATAGGTATCAATTTTGCCGTGTGAAGCACTGTTGAATTTGAAGTACCTCTTACATCACATCCATTGTACTGTATTATTATACAGCTATGCCACACAAGTGGGTGATAGTTCTCGCTTACAAGCGAAGAGAATAAAATAAAAAGCAAACTAACAAGGCCAGGACTCAGGAATTCGGTATTATATACGTGTGAATTGAACATAACATAAAACAGCAAGAGAGACTAGACTGTGCATGCATTCTAGAAGATCTGCTCTTCAGTTTCACTCTAGTGAAAATAGGGAAAGCAGCAGCAGTATGAACAAAGCCCACATTTAAGTCTACATTTCTGTGCTAAAATCGACGAATGAAATACTTGTAGATTTACATCTACTACAAGAGGAAAAATGAGCGCAGAGGGGGTTATAGGGAATGTTTTGTGAGTAAACGGAAATAAAAGCTGAAACGAAGCTATCAAACAAAGTTTATTTGTATTAGGTAGTCTACATGTAGTTCTCATTGTCATTGTGCTAAGTTGTGCTAAGCTTTCACCAGAGAAGAGACATGCGAAAACTAAAAGTTTTGAAAGCATGCATACAAATATATACATTATGGCCGTGTGCAATCTGTCGGCCACATTATTACGCCATAATGCTAGCCTGTAATAATTATTAGAAAAAGGGATGGGGTTTCCGAAAAAATTTGTCGAAAAAACAACACGGCATGACATTTTCTAGTTTCAGACATGAGATATGTCACTTTTATCAATGTGGTGACAAATTACGTCACACTTTATATCATACTAGCTGTTGTGGTAGTGGTAAGCACATAATGGTAATATTAAGTATAAAATCCAAATAAATCCATTACAATTGAAAGTTGTACAGAATTATTTTTGGTAGAATATATACATGAGACAATCTCTACGTCTACGACTAGTTATTTTACATCATTCCCAACTCTAGTTTGTTCTCATCGGCCTAAAAGATAGATCTTATTTATAGGACACTCTATTATACCGTAAATGTTAATACTATTAGTATGTTTAGTCTTCCGCAAGAGAAATGGCATGTACTGTGAGTGTAATGTGTACTGGCACGGAGTCACGAAAGTTTTCAAATGGGAGGAATGCTTTTGCACATGCATTTCCATTACAAAATAATGTTATTTGTGTTAAATATAGTAGGCAATAAGGATAAGTACAGACACATCCCCTTCGTAATACTTATAATTCGAAAAAGAAGTCATATGCAATGTGGAGACGTATAGTTATCAAAAGTTTGTCAAAGGTTCAGATTATGACACGAACACGATCCCCACCAAGGTCCTTATGATTACCTTGTGCAATGGTAAATATTATACATACATAAGGACTACAAGAATAATGCACACACACAAACATACGTAAGTAGGAGAATGTGATATAGTACGTGACTTTGAAAAATTGTTTTCGATTCGAAACATGCCTTCATGCCCAGTTCAGACATGCATGGCGTAATTTCCAGTTCGTAGAAGTTTATATTTGTAGTGCTTTATTTCAGATGTATTATTATTAGAGAGCAAAATACTTTTTGCTTGTATTATGTTGCCTCATGACAAATTGCCCCACTTTAAGGTAAAGGGTCGAGTAAGGTAAGCAAACAGAAGAAAGTGACTAGTCAGCTTTGTGCCGAACGAGACATGCAGTAGTGAGATCGAAAGTTGCAATTGTGTGCGAGATTAACGTAAATTCGTTTCAATCAAAGTTTCGCGTTCGGACTGGGATTATATCGTGAGTCCTTTACAGTTTGCTTTACAATGAGAGAGTCAAAAGTCTAAAGCATCATTTATCAACGTAATTGTCATTGTACAAAGAACGAGTTGTATAGATGTGATGTGTTGTTAAAGAATAAATCATTTACAATAATGTACATAGGCAGGCCAGCATTATAACATACACAATAACAGCCAGTACATAGTACATACTGTAGGTGTATACACGAAATAATTAATTTGTTACACGATTGTATGAAATATAATATACTTACAGACAATCATTTCAATTCGCTTTCATATGGTGGGTATAGGCATTCGTCGTGACTAAATTTATACAGATTTACCTTTACTATCAAATTCAACATAGGTAGGTACTAGGTACTATATAATCAATTAGTGCCTATAGTGGGTACTGAATTCAGTGTTTTACAGATATTAGGCCTGCTTACAAACCTACTCGTTCTATTTTTAGAAGGATAAAGGCAAAGCTAGGCTAAAGGCAATTTTTCATCTTTACATCTTTCTATCGCTTATTACGTTTCTTGGAACACGAGAATGAATATTTCCAACTGCCGTCACCAAGTTACAAAGCCAAAAGAGAGAGAGAGAGAGAGAGACCTTATTATTAATCTTTGACAAATACTTTGTAAACCTACGTGTTCTTATTTTGATAGCTGAATAGGTTGAAAAGTTTAATAAAAAAATGAATGATTCAACAATACTAGAGATTAAATGTGATACTCCCTTAAGGCAAAGTTAACTGAGCGTGGGAGAAAGATAAAAATTTAGACTTAACGATCATGTTAAGTTAGCTTGTTTGACAAAGTATCTTTAGAGGGCACAATGAACTTTGCACTTATAATTAAATATAGTTTTGAAAGTCTAAGTTGAGATAATAAAACGTGCCAATCCATTATAAATTTTAACTTGGTAATGTAGATTAATTATTTGCCTCATGATACATAATACACATTTGTTTCTTGTGGAACTTAATTCGTCAACCATACACTCCAAAACTACAAGTTATTTTCTGTCAGTGTATTTCCGAGTGCAATGCATGCATACAATCAAAACCTGGTGTACAGATAATAGAGTGAAGTTTGAATTACAGACCGCACTTGAACGACTTACCTATTTAAAGTCAATGAATTAGGTAGGCGTATATAAAGTAAAATATTCTACTAAATAAAGATTCTTGTACGTAACAGACGAGTGGGCACCTAAACTAATTTGCCCTATGCAATAATGAAACTAATAAGTACTTAACTTTTATTAGGAAGTATGTGTGCTAAGTTTCTGATCTTGAGGTGTGTCTGTGGTCAAATGATTTCTCAATGCAGTAGAATTATGGTTTTGTAAATTACACACGAATGTTTTCTTTATTAAGTTAGAGTTATGTTGGTAAATGAAGTTTTAATTAATAGCCTAGGTACTTTTGTTATTGATAGAAAAACTATATACTTCAGCCATTTCTTTTGTACCTACTTATATATAATAGTAATTAATCGATATTTTGTGACTACTACAATTAATGCACCACACATATGCTGAACGTGGACTAACGTGGTAATGCAATTTATAAACGAACCGTTAATTTTTAGTACCTACTTCGTTGCAGAGAGATGTAATGTAACTAACAAGGGAATGTAGGAGGTAGCAAATAACCTAGCAGAAAACGAAGAGCATATTTGGAATCCTCAGAAGAAGTACATTAAGGTCATCCCAATAACTTTGTCCAATGGGAACTTTGTCATGACCTCAGCCTGACCTG
>JABASD010003880.1:0-17801 GCA_019776165.1 Pogonognathellus flavescens | reverse complement strand
AATAACCATGTATAGCTTCTCAACTGTGAAAACAATTCCAAGAAAAAATCAAGCACTTAAAATTTTTAGTACCACGTTTTTTCAAAAGTTGATTGCGAAGTAAAAAAGTGCGCAAATTAAATAACAAATAATAGTTCTTATTTTTTTTGGCATTAAATTGACCAACTCCATAACGCGCTTCTAAATGATCAGTTTAATACCATCTTTAAATAACCATGTATAGCTTCACAACTTTGAAAACGATTCGAAAAAAAATACGTTTTAGACCGAGCCGGTCTTATGAAATTGTCATGTCTTTGTGTCTGTGTGTGTGTCTGTGTGAATCACGATAACTTTCGTTAAAGTTGACTTAAAATTTTGAAATTCGGAACACGCATTATTGTATCAAAATGAGGAGTGGAGTTCGTTGAGTAGAATCGACGCAAGTAGAAGTGGCGTGGTATTTTGGTAGCTGGAGCTCAAGAGTCCAGCTCTTCCATTCTACATGGACTTAGGTTAGTTTAGTTTATTTCGTCTTTTCGGACTTAGGTATTAGGTATTATAATATTTATTTTCGGATTTAGAAATCCGAAAATAAAGCTAAAGTGCTACAGAACGTTCCAGCCACATTGAACGTGTAGGTAATATTATATTACCAGGTGCTACGTAGAAATAGTATTCTTTGTGTAATATTATTGGAAATATTACACAAAGAAATTATATTAATTGAAATCCTCCCGAACGCGTTCCTGCTCTCATCTGAACGAGTAATAATAATAAAAATATTATTACTAAAAGTGCTACAGTACATATCTTTGTGAATTATTGTGTAAATAATTCACAAAGACATAATTTTAGTTTAGTTAATAATAATTGGACTGGGGATAGCCTAAACAGCTAATTCACCCGGCCCACAATACTAGCAGCCGTCGGAAAATCTGGAAAATTGGAATAGAAGAGTACTGCATTTGCAATGAAAATATTTATTGTAATTTTCAAAATTGAGGGCATCTGGACCATTGGAAGGTTTGAAATATGCAACTTCTACTACATCAGTATTGTAGAATTAGGAAAATCATAAAACGTGGAGTATGAGTATTAGTGCAATGTTGATTGTGTCGTAAGCTCGGGTTAAACTAACTTTGAGTCGATTCAGAGAACAGTATATTAGGAACTCACTAAACTCACTACCATTAATTTTAGCTCACGAATGAACGAACTTTATGTTTGAACTTTTATTAAATTAAACATAATATTTTGTTACGAAAATCAAACGTAAGCTTTGCTGAGCATTGAGTAATAAACCTTATTTCGGACTTGAGAGATTACTGCATGTAATTGGAATGTGTTTTATTTAAGCTTTCTTAGCCTTGAGTTCAAACTTTGTGCATATGTCAGCTAAAAAAATAAAAGTTGCAAGTTCATATATAATGAAGAGTAAGTTGACGAGGTTGTGAAGAATATGTATCATATATGAATATTTTGACTTTCGACGGTGTTTGTTATAATATAGTTTAATTTTTAAATAGAGGAAACATTTGTTGCATTGACATGAGTAAGTTTGGCACAGTGCAAACCATAAAGGCAACTTGTTAGAAGAGTAGTAATTTATATTTGCAAACTTTAGGGACGAAAACCGTATGAAAGGAACTTAGTTGAATATTAAATTCGGTTTACTATCTATTACGTTTTAAAAATAAGGAGACAGTAACATGTATTGACTGGCCTAATACACGATGTTGCTTACACTGATTGTATCCTTGCACAAAATATCATCATTTGTGTAATAAATATTCACTGCCTTCATGATAAATTCAGTGAAACGTTTCCAATTTTTAAATCACAATTACGAATTTTTATCTGAAGCGTTTTATTTATATTTGCATGAATGAGTTGAGCCTTTATATTTTTCAGTTTTCCTATAAGCAAAGATTATTTACATTGGTCTGAGCATTTTCTGACCATATATTGTGATGAAGTTTCTATTAAAATTACATTGAATATGCATTTTCTTAAATATTAATTTTTATATGCATTGGTATGCAAACTAAATTGATTTTCTTGTTACATCCTATTAGTTTAAAAATGATATATGCAGACTTTAATGAAATGGGTGGTTATTTAAATTTATGTAGCCATATTTATATACATTTCTCCAATGATACTATCATGTGGTATTCGGACATTGATTTTAAAATTTTCTAAAAATTTAATAACTACAACACAATACAATTTTGCCCGAAAGATTAATGGTTTAAGGTCAAGGTGACTTTCATTGTTAACGATTAGTTTGAGATAGAATGATGCAATATTCATTTATGCCTTTTAAATTTACGCACTGTTAATTGGTCACATTTATCCAATTTATATAAGCAAATTTCAGTCACAACAATTTTTTGAAATTACTTAAAGAGCATAAAAGTATGATATGGATAGTACATCAAAAATACCGAGGATGTCAATTAGGTATTGATTCATGAAACAAATCATTACTTTAAATGAAACTTCCAAGTGGTGTTTTATCACATAACTTTCATAACTAAATTTATTCAGATATTAGTTTTTATTTTTTATTTTTTCGTAAATTACGATGTGTTATTGTGAAATGTGTTCTTTATGCGTATTTAAGAGAACATAATACTGGAGTTATTTGAATTACACTTTCTTGTAAGTTATTATATTTTCAATTAAATGTGCCATCTCAATTGATATACTGCAATCGCAATCTCTATAATATATGCAATAAATGATACAGCTGTGCCAATGCTAAACATATAGAAAATAGTTATTATATTAGAGTTCGACAGTGTCAATCGTTTTGGTAAATATTCCATGCAATGCTTGCACATTGTAAAATTTCTCCTCGACGAGAAATATTCCCATTCTGCAAAAATTCCGGATTGGAGAAAATGATAGAGTCGCGTTGAGTAATAATTCAGCAGAAATTTATACCCATAAAACTTACGTGTACCCGAGTTAAATCTGATCCCGATACCGAAAGTGTCTTTATTAATTAAATCGTCAGGTGTGTTGAAATATAATTTCCGTTTCGTAACAATTGGTTTCCCGTCCACGACCCATTGTGATTCGTTAAAAAACAAATGCCTCGATTTAGTTTCGTAGAAATAAGCAGATTGTCTGCATTCCGCAATCCACCTTTGAGGTGAAACTACTGGGTACACTTGAGGAAATGCACGGCTTTCAGCAACAGTTGTAGACAAACTTGTAGACGTAAAAAACAAAAAATAATATTCGTCATTTTTACTATTAGTACATCCTGATAGTCTCCAACATAAGTTAATAGCCTTCTGAACTGTATCTAATGTTGCCCTCTTTTGTTGTTCATGAAACTCCTCGCAGTTACCTTGCTTCATAAATTGTCTGAAAATAGTTAGATTGTTTGTAACCTGAATTGAAAGTGATTTGATGAAGCAATAATAATAAAATAATGCTTCTGATTTCAAAGAATTTTCGTTGAAGTCTGGCATTAAAAGAGATTGGACCATAGATTGTATTTTAAAATCCGTCATATCATTCAGTGAGCTGATTTGTGTGAAGTGCCTCTCCTTGGTTAAATCCACGATGACAATTCCCTTGTAGCAGTTCGAAAAAATAATTCCCATTAGTAGAAATGCTCCTGTGATCATCCGAAGCCATGAAAGTTTTTGCAAATTCCTAGGCAGCGAATAACTGATCTCCAGCAAATAAGCGTAACAAATTAAAATAATCGGGACGTTTTGTTTCAATTTTGTTAAGTACAGCACAGTGCGAAATGTTACAGCAACGAAGCAAAATGCGAGAAAAAACCCAATCCACAATGAAAATTCAAACGGTTGAAGGTATGCTTGAAAAGAAAGGTTATCGCCGTCCAATGAAGAGCAGGACAAATAACTCAATGACACACCCTTGATTGGAATCGACAAGGTATAAAAATAGTACGGCTTTATTGGCAACGACGCAAATTTTATTTCTAGTAAGCGAATTGCTGGATAATTTTGGTGATTCCAAAATGGAAATGTGTCGGGTCCGTCGGAACATAATGGCTCGGATGTATTTACAAGCTTGTGAAACACGCTGGAAATGTACACTAATGCGCCGGTTGTGTATTGGCCTTCCCAAGGTGAATTTCCAAATTTTATGTTTCTATAATTTTCATAAGATTTTGAACAAGGATACAAATCAGAAGTGCCGAATTTCTCTTTTCTCTCTAAAATAATTTTCACTGCCTTTTCTCGGAATTTTTCGTTTGGTTGTGAGGTAGCTATTGCTTTTTTATAACTCACAAAGCCGATATGAGGGAAATCAATATTTGGGGGATAATTAGAGTCCTTGTAATCCAACATGTGGACAGAATGGATATTTTCATTCACGAAATGGATCAAATGCACTAAATCTTTTGAAAATAAAATACTATTTACAAACGATTCTCCATTCAAATCTATATTTTCTTTAAACCTGAATTGTGAATTTGGCCCGATGATACCTTCCGATCTCCCTTTATCAAATCGATCATGTTTCAACAAAATATGTACCGTCGTGTGTTGAGGATGATTATAGGGAAAAGTTTCCATCTGCATTAAGTTTCCTGGAATTTGCCATTTGGAAGGTAAAACTAATTCACTGACTATGTAATCTGTAAAAAATGGCTCAATTGGATTGGATGTGTTTATGTACACCAAAATTTGAGCTAAGCAAGTGAAGCCAGCATATATAGAAGGAGACGAAAGGTATGGTTTCAGCAAAAAATCGCGGTGATTGCGGCATTTCCATCCAAAATTTATAATTTTACACTTTTCCTTTAGTTTCTCTCCCGTCTTTCTCTCCAGAATATCAATTCTTGTAAAAGTATAAGGAACATCTACTTTACACAGCAAATCTGGCATTGCTGATTCTGATCGACTCCAGTCAGCATCCGACATGTTGCTGTAAAATAGGAAATTTACGTGACAATTCATTTCTAGTTTTGCTAACTCTGCCAAAATGTTTTCCTGTAAACTGTTGACTAATGCTGATATTGCCAAAGGAATAAACAATGCTGAGACTGAGAATATAAAAGTGTAATTCAACAAAATGTGTATCATTTTCTTAATAATGTTTTGAACGTACTAATGATTTAATTTGTATTGAAATTTGCCGTCGTTTATACAATAATTTTTTACAAAATTCTCTATCCCTCTGCATGTCTCGGAGGCGGGTAATTTTTTTAAAATTCTTTATACAATCTGCACACAATGTGAAAACTGTAAATTTAATTTGTAGTTGTAGACACGTTGTACTACAATGTCTGAAGCGAAATGAAAGTTGGGTATTTTAAGTAGTGTAATATTGGGACGAAGGTACTTAGTAAGTTATTATATTATAATTTCTGAGTCGATGGGCGTTTATCAAACAAAATTCAACTGTTCAACAAAATTCAGTTGATTTAACAAATTGTTTGTTTACTTTTGAGGTAAACTTTGAGCTACGAGTTAAATGTTTGAGCGTATTTTTGGTACATTGCCAGAATAATATATATTAAATTTACTCGAAACTTCTAAATTGTCATACAAGTTCCAAGTAAATATTGTGAAGGTCGGATGGAAGTCAAGGCTACTATGCAAGTTTATTTATCAAAGGTAAAGTCGGATCGATGAAATTTCCCATTACATTAAAACTGATAGTGGGTAGCGTTCAGCCTTTATCCTGTTGTTCTATTTCATGGTTTTTTCCATACGTATTCAATCAAACGTTAATCGAGAGGTGGGGTCTAGCCTTCTATCCCAGCGCTGTTTTCTGTTTTCCTTTCTTATAATACGGAAAAATCATGTGTCCTTGTTAAACCATAGATTGAATGCTGCTGAGGTAGCTTTAAATTGACAATAAAGGTTTAGCAAAAAAAAATTAAATTAAAAAATAATACAAAAAACATTTTTTGTTCTTTTTATCCTGCTGCCTCATGAAAACAAGTCTGGTGTGACGTTCCGCATCACCGTTATGGACCTTAGATGGACGAGTAACTCTGCCGAAAGAAAGTTTGGAAAATGTAAAAAGTAGTTAAGATTGCAAGGAACATAATTGTTTCTAAAATAATATTAAAATTTTGAATGGATATCCGTTTGATTTGAAAATGCAGTTTATGATTTTTAGGAATTAACAGGTGAATGGCAAAGTGTACAATTTTGATACTTGGCTATATGAATATATTTTATGACTGCGTGCTTACCTTAATATTCAAAAGGACAATATAAATATCTAAATACCATGCAATATTTTCTTTAATATTTTCTGAGTACTTTCGAATAAACATAGAAAAATCCAATTCTTAATAATAGTATCTAGAGGGGGGTCACTGGGTGCCCGTGACCTCCCCAAACTGGTCCAAAATAGGTTATTTGCAACCGAAGGTCGCAAAAAACTAAATGCTTTAAATGCTAAATGCTAAAAAAAAACTTTAATGCAATTAATGATTCTTCGGCTTCAAGAGGTCATTTTATAATCCTATAAGCCGAAGAATCATTAATTTTAACCATATCCGAGGTTTAAGTTGTCTGTTCAATCATAAACTTTAATGAACGAAATTTTAATAATTTCATGCATTAAAGTTTCTTGCTGATTGTAGAAATAAAATAAGTACATTCTTTAATAAATATGATCAATGTCCCCAATGTTTTTTACATATATGAAGCGCGACCTACTATTTGCGAAAAAGGATATTTATTTAAGGTATGGTCATGAACCCGTCCCCCAATTATCCCGTCCCGTCCCGTCCAGGCGCCTGAGCATGCGTAATATGAACGGATTTCCTTAAAAAAATTTACGGCTTGAACTCATACCACGATTTGTTAGCTGTTTACTCATTAGCTTGCACGATTCCAGTGACTGTGGCTTCGTGCGAAAAATCATTTTAAAAACTGAAAACAATGACAAATAATTTGCGCATCGCAAATTGAACACGTATCACATAAATTAAATGTTCTTGTTCTATATACACGAATAAATAGTTTTCGTAATTTAAAAATCGGTATTTTTATGGGCCTCATTTTGATAATTTTGCACACGGGTAGCAGGGGTACAAGCTACGCTGCTGGTTCTTGAGTTATCGTGCGAACAGACGCACATACACGAAATGAGTTCTCATAAAGTAACTTCGTTACTTAATAACTTCGTTACTTAATAATATATGGTATACTTCAAAAGAAAGGTTATCGCCATCCAATGAAGAGCCGGACAAATAATTCAATGATAAACTTTTGATTGGATTCGACACGTGGTTCAAATCACAACGGCACAAAGGCCCAAATCTTATTTCTAGGTAAGAAATTGCTGGATAACTTTTTAAATACCAAAATCGAAATGAGCCGTATCCGTATCTGAGAAAAATAAAGTTGACATCAATTTGCAAGTTTCCATGATTCAAAACCCATATCAACCTTGTGTTCAATTAAGTATAAAGAATTCAAAATATAATTTGTAGGGAGAGAAGTTTAGAAGTTTGATTGAACAAAAAATTGTTGGACATATTATTGCTATTTGTTACTGATCTTTTTTTCATTAGAGCAAGTTTGTAGTAATTTGTTCTTTTTCAGCTGCGGTAAGTGTGTTATACTTTCAGTGCTGAGAATCAAGAGCATTTCAAAGAAACCGAAGAAACGTAGTAGATTGTTTACTTTGGTTCAATTTGGTTGACTGTGTTTCAGGTGCGTAGCCAGGGGGGTTCACGTGCACCCCCCAGAATATGTGAACTTACACTAGATGCTTTGGGAATTTTCATAAAAATAAGCTCCAAAATACAAAAAGTGGCAAAAAGTTTCGCGCAAATTTACTTTCTTTCTTTCTCCTTCATTTTACCTCAATTTTTGCTCCAATATTTCGCGAACCGCTTCGAAATGAGCAATCATAAGCGTAAAATGAAGGCATATTACATATTAATCTTTTTTTCCGGTTGTGGACCACCCAACTTTCAATCCTGGCTACGCGCCTGCTGTGTTTACCAAATTGAACCAAAATTAGCTTATTTCCATATCCGGGTGCCTAATGAGTGTTCATATTCTTGTAACTCTAAAGATAATGTAATGACTTTGTTGATTACACACATACAAAACTAAGATTTATTTGAAATCCTTGACCCGTCTGATGAAAATGACAGTTGGATACTTTTGTTGCTGATTTACCCAAATTAGCAACAAACGAATTTAGCAGTAAATTCAATTACAATTAGTATGGTTCTGAAATTTACAAATAAACTGTTAATTATCAGAATGATCGAAATTCGGTCAGCGAAAAACAGGACAATAGTTCGACAAGGAAAATTTCGGATTCAGTTCTTGGGATATTTTCCCTTCTCATCATTTAATACGACGCACAGTACAAATTGTAATCATTTGCGATTCTGACCTTCAAGAATGATAAAATTGTATTCTCAAGTTCCTCGATTAAACAAGAATTTCATCATCATTAATTAACTATTAATATTAGATCATTAGTTCTTAAATTGAAGAAATCAGAATTACTGTGTGATTAAAATTAACATAACTTCATCACATATATAAATAAGCAGTTAGTTGTAGTAAGGAGTATCAATGAGTAGTTCACGTAAGTAAAACAAATTCTAGTGTCATCTTTTGCCACATATCTAACAATGAAGCTCATTATAATTGTTCTTGTGGTTACGATTTCAGTCAACTGTATGGAAGGTAATTGTAAAGTCATTTATAAACTGAATGTGACTTTTTCAATGGCATGTATATACCACATCTTATTTAAACTATTCAGAGGCGTATCTTGGATTTGGAAATAAGGGTACATACGTACACACTTTTTATCGTCGTTTATTATTATATTATATTTTACGTACATGAGAATGTCTAATCATAAAGTGTTTAGCCACAAAAAACATTCATTCTGTATGAAAGGGATTTTTGGCTGCCTTCAGCATTATGAACAGAATTTCCTTACCTCTAAATACGCCCCTGAAAAATATTTTCTTAGTAATAGTGGGACCATTTCGTAAAAAATGATTCTAATAGTTTTGAAAATTAAAAACAAACGGAAAATTTTGGTTTTAATTTTAAGAGCGCGGAACAATTGGCGGGAA
This sequence comes from Pogonognathellus flavescens, assembly GCA_019776165.1. NCBI lineage: Eukaryota > Metazoa > Arthropoda > Collembola > Entomobryomorpha > Tomoceridae > Pogonognathellus > Pogonognathellus flavescens. The sequence goes on along the minus strand of JABASD010003880.1, from coordinate 8,749 downwards.
CCAAGAAAATAATGGTGTCAACTCTGGGGGTTTGCACAACAGAGGTACAAGTTATCCGGAAAAATATACAATTGCCGATTATATGTCACTAAAATTCGAATAATATCTTCAATTTTGATTTAATATTAAATTTTCCAGATGTTGGTGTAGATCCATTAGATCGTGAAAGCCACTGGGCAATGGAAGGCAGATTAAACAACAGAGGTTAGATTAGTGTTAATAGATTATTTATCATTTGTTAGATTTATTATTGTGTTGTAATATTATCTAATTAATTTCACCGTTGCATTAATTTGTATAGCCAGTAAACCTGAATTATGAAAATTATGTTTTGCGACACTTTATAGGGAAACCACAAAAATACTTTTATAACGTAAAATTTGTACATAATTTGATATAATCTTGCAGATGCTAGAGAAACCATTGGTGGTAACCAAGAAAATAATGGCGTGAATGAAGGTGGAATTCACAACCGCTGTGGGTAGCATTTATTTTTGCAGATTAAAATTTATTTGTAATATGTATTCTGCTTTTTAATAAAGGTTTCATTAAATGTTGCAGACAGAAGACGGACATTTTGTTCACCTTCGCCGGGATGCCCCCAAAATTAGCCCAAGTAGGTAATGTCGAGTGTCAAAGGGTTGTCTTAGCCAAGTTGTTGATTACATATTGAAAGTCTGAATGTTTCGATACGTAAATAAAAAAAGTATAGTGGTTTTTATAACTTAGTATTAAATCTGTCTTTGTGAATTTTATTTCGCACCCAAAATTTAAATCTGATTATAATAAATGGTCAAATTATTGGCAAACGATTATTGAATGATGGAATTTAACCTCTGAATGTTGACTTCAAGGGCGTATCTATGGGGAGGGATACAGATTATCTATTTTTGTGAAAGTATAAGGAAACTTTAACTAACACACAAAATCTGTAATTGATGTTTCGGATCGACTCCAGTCTACATTCGACATGTTGCTGTAAAATAGGAAATTTGCCTGACAATTCATTTCTATTTGGGCCAACTCCTATAACAGACTCACTTTTTGTAGCTTTTCTATTATTGTGTGGTGTGAAATACAGTCAAATACAGAATCTGTCATAACAAATAGGGCCAGAAATTCTATTGTGCTTTGGTAGCAACTAAATCTGTGGAATATTTAACGAAAAAAGCTAAAACAGGAAAAAGTTAAAAGGGTGGGGCTTAAATATTAATTTTCAATAGAAAATTTAGTTAAAAATTAATTGTTTCTGCTAATTATTGTTTTATTGAAAGATTCCTGTTCAAAAGTGGTGTAAGCAGAATCACTTTTTGTAACTTTTCTAAAATTGTGTGGTGTGATATACATTCAAATACAGATTCTGTCATAACATATAGGGACAGAAATTCTATTGTGCTTTGGTTACAAATAATTCTGTCTAATTCTGTTTTTTTTAAATATTAAGAAACTTCGTTGTGGATTACACCCGGTTTATATTTTGTCAACTTCTGCCGGCTACCTTAAAAACATTTGATGCGAAGTATCATAATCCCGTTACGGACTGTTGGATCGACGTTTAACCATGCCAAATAAATGTTTGGTAAATGCGGGTGTTGTGAACAGAAGTGGTATTAGCATTCACGCAACTGTACGTAGTGCTAATAAATAGCTGTCAAATGACAAGGTAAATACACAAATGTAAATCTATGACTGGGTGAAATTCGTTAATATTCAAATACACAATTCAAACTAAAATTTAATTACTTACATAATATAAAATACCATTTTTCAAAAAATTAAGGTTCACTTCAAAGTTTCCAAATCGCTTATTAAATGACAATCAAGGGTCGCTTTATTTCAAAGTGTTTACCCAACACAAAAGAAGTGCAATATATCAAATGAAAAAGCAGTAATGATATATTACAACACAACAAACATAATACGTAATTGGAAATTCAATTATTTATAATCATAAAAAACCAATATTTTTCGCGTTCTTAATTATTTTAATGTGCTGCTATAAACTTCTGCGTTTTAAAAATGCAACATTTTACGATCTTCTTGATACTTTTATTGCTCTTATATTACATTATTCAAGTTAACTTGATAAAGTCACAAAATGTATACAGCTTCGTGAATTTCGTAATACAATAATATATTATTTCTCCCCATTGCAACACATCTCGCCTAGGTTTCAATAATGGCGTTTTAAAAAATAAATGGACTATTATTCTATTTAACAATCTTTATGTTGTGTCATTAAAGTAGTCAATGTCATCTTTGTTAATGACATACAAAGAAGTGAAGGTCGCTTTTATCTTTTCAACGTAATTGAAGGTATTCAGCGCTAAGGCTTCATCTCTAACTGTGAACCAGGTCCAGCGGGGTTGAACAGCCAACAATTGCGGCGGTGGGACACTGTATAACATTTCCATTGACAAAGGTTTGTCGGCCACGACTTCTAAAAGTCTGTGGTACTGGCTGATTGTAAGTTCTTTATTGTGCCACATATACACAGAAACCACATCCACATAATCACTCCCTGGCCAAAATTGCTGTATTCCAGTCATATATTCGCTGTCCAAAGACCAAATCCAAATGAAAGAAGTGAGACGGTGATGATTTGTCAGGTAATCGTGTGTTAATTTGTACAATTTGGCAGTTCCAAACACTCCAGGTCGTCCGCTCCATATCACAGATTTTTTATTCGTCCTGGGAAGAATATCCAACATTGCTACAACTCCCGCAGTTTGAAGTTGTTGTAAATATGGAGCAATTAAATCCAGTTGCCTTTTCCAGACTTTATTTAAATGACCGCCGTCATTCACCAAATCATTCCACCTTTCTTCAACTTCATCAGTGTTGTTTCTGTTAGTAAAAATATCCATGGACCGAAGTGGATGGTCGTTCAAGTACCACACAATACACACTAAATGATGATCGTTCCAATTAGAAATTACTTCTTTAGCAATTCCATGCTGCCTTATTTGCTTCATACTTCGGCATACATTTATTTATAATGCCAGGAGATACTCTGACAACCATTTGAAGAGTTCGAACACCTTTGCTGCTACTTCCGTCGTTGCTGGTGACAAACAAACCAGAGATTGTGTGTTTACTGGTTACGTGATAAAGGTATTTCAGCACCTTCTCTTTTTTACTGAAATATTGATTGGGTGTCATTTCCATTTTTTTGACAGTTGCTGAAAACGAAAAAGCAAAAAAATAATTTGACTAAAAAATAATGTTATGGATAATAAATGAATTTATTGACTCATGTCAAACAAAAATCTAGTGTGAGTGGGCGACAATAAAAAAATTAAATGACGTCTTCATAGCTATAAACACAAGGCAAATTGTATAAATTACACAAATCAAATTATTTAATTCTTTAAAATGGCTAAACTGCGTTTGGGAATTAAAGAAGATTAAATTAGTTAGGTATCCGCCGGTATCCGTAAATGGACTTAAGAATTGAGCAAGAATTCAAACCAAAGCTCAATCAACGGCTTTGAAAGGCACAATTTCGTTTAGATTTTTCAATAATTTGAGTTTAGATTTATTAATACTGTGCAAATGAATGTCTGCAATTCAAATTTCCAATCACAAAGTAATAGAAAAAAACACATATTTTAAATATAATGTATTAATTTAAAATTATTACATTTTTTCCCATAATTAATAACAATTATTATACGTAAATATAGCAGCAAGCAGCAACATTACAATGAAACTTACAATTTGAATTAACATCCCCGATGTGCTGGTAGTCATCAATTATAGTCTAAATTGAGTTCAAAATGGTCAAAAAAAATATATTATATAATCCTATGCATACTCATTGATTAAATATCTGAATCAGCCATTTCTATTCAATATATAATCTTGATAACAACATTGTTTATTATGTTTATTGTCCGATATTTTTGTCACCCTACACTTTACTAGTTCACTTCACTGCCGAGTAACAAAAAAATCAGCTTCATACTTTTACAAATTGTAATAATTTTAAATTAAAGCATTTTTGTTCAAAAATATTTTGATTAATAGAATACACTTCCTTGTATGCAGTTGTAATCTTGTGAAAAACTAAAGTTGAAGTTGTTCAATTAGATGAATATTATATCGTGGTAAGTTATGCTTCTTTTAGCGAAAATATATTCACAAATCACTGAAGAAAATGTATCTACAAAAAAATCCTGTAAATTTTAAATCACAAAACAATTAAAAAAGTCATAAATTATTTCTCAGCATTGAAATGTGTCACTGAAAAGGCTCCTCACAAATATTAATTAATTTTTTGTTTGCTTTGTCTATTTCATAACAGAGAAATAGTAAGTGTCAAATAGAGATGGACCATTTTTAATTTAATACCTAATGGCTTATAAGCAAAATATTTGAAGTTACAAAATATTGAATCGATTAAAAGTTTTTACACGAACCGGTTTTTGTTCGCCCACTTTAGATGACTCGGTTTGATTGGAGTGGTTGTCCCAATATATTTGTCCTATACTGACCGAAACAATTATTGCAACAATCACGAAAGTACAACTGAAAATACACTTTTTAAAAAAAGTATTACGTGCCGGAGTGTTAAAAACTTTCGAGTGATTGGATTCAATTTCAAAAGACAAATCATTTCTACGTGATATTATTTCTTCTTGAGAAATAGGCAAATCCTTTTGAAGGGCTTCATTTGAGGGCTCTCCTTCCATTTTAGTTATTTCATTTTCATTTTCAAAAGAAAAATCGTTTATACATGCTAGATTTCCCTCTTGAGAAATAGGCAAATCCTCTAGAAAGGCTTCATCTAAGGGCTCTCCTTCCATTTTTGATATTTCATTTTCATTTTCAGAAGTCAAATCGTTTATACATGCTAGATTTCCCTCTTCAGAAATAGGCAAATCATTTTGAGAGGCTTCAGCTGAGGGCTCTCTTTCCATTTTTGTTGGTTCATTTTCATTATCAATTTCCATTTTTTTCAGTTAAACTTGTCCAATTAAAATATAACAGAGGTAGATTATATTTTTAGTCTTCACGTGGCATATGTTAGAAAAAATTTCCACAATCGCAACAAATTGAGACACACACCGAGGGAAAACATACGGACTGCAGTTTGTAACTTAAATTTTTTTGATTAGACATTTTGATGGAAGATTCCTCCTATATATTAGTTTCATCAGCTAATGTATACAAAACACACCGATCTACGAATAAATTGCAGATCCATAAAAAGCTCATTCAGTACGATGGACAGTCACATGAACTTCTCATTACGTTTATGTTGAAGACTTTATGTATGAAATTTGTGAACAGTAATCTGTGATTATAATTGTGCCGACAAGTAGAGTACGAAGTTAATGAGTTCGGAAAAGCGCCATTGGCAGGAACGAAATCGTGGGCCATACGTCTATTTTTGACCACATTTAAGTTCTTCCTGTTTCCCACGAAAAACAAAAAAAAGAAAGTAGTTAGTCATTCGGTAACTGATGTAAAGAATCTTTTTATCATTCGAATGAGCTGTGTTACGTCTCTGCAGATGTTATTGTTTTAACAGAAACTATGTTTTCCTAAAACCACTTTTTGTCCAAAACTGGTACAATGAAGAGTGAAGAGATGAAGATCCGATAGACAACACGTTGAGGAATAACCAGGCAAAAAGTGTCGGATTGAGTGTCGGCTATTCATGGGACGAGAGCAGTTGGGCCCCGTGGCATAAAATGGAAAAAGGTTTTTGGGGAACCAAAGGTTTTGGCAAAACTATCACACCTAAACAGATTCTATATAGCTTATTCGAAAGGTAAATAGATTTTCCACAAACCGTTGGCTGATGGTAGCTGATTTCCTTTTATTTTTTCCACACTAATTTGAAGCACAGAAAAATTGTCAGAATTAAACACATGGATTTTCCACTCAAAGGGCGTTAGTTTCCCGTCAAACCGCAATTTCCAAACTCATTATAAGTAAATCTGCAGTTAAATAATGGTTCACCGGAGAATACACTCCTGTATTATTACGAATTGTTTCTGTGTGAATATGTGAAGTATAAATGACTTTGAAAAGAAGGGAGTCTTTACTTTGTATTTTGTTGGTATCAATATTAATTCAACACTGGGGACAGTACAGAGAAGAGGTGATTATATGGATGACTAAATTAAGTAGGTATATTGACCTAAGATCATAATGCGTCTTAAATATCATCTACGTTATCGTATGATACTCGGCAACTCCATTCATCCTATTCATTCCAATCATTCAGGTCAAGACTTTCTTATCATAAATAACTAAACATGACTGGACCATTATCCATAAGCTCACATGTATATAATATAATTATAACATTATTATAAGTAGCGGTTTTAGAAAAATTCTGACAAATGCAAGTTGTGTTCAATTTCGATCAAGGGTGTATCTAGAGGGTCACTGGTTACTCCCTGAACAACCTATTTTTACTCAGTGTCACCCCCCTGAAAACTATTTTTCTCCCGCAATTTGGGGGTGGGAGAAGGGGCACGTGCTCCCAGTGCCCCCCTCTCGGCACGTCCTTGTAAATATATACAGAAAATTTTGCGCGGCCAGCGAAATGTTTGCTTGATAACATTTTGTCCCTACGTTAGTAAAAATTTCCCCACTCCCATGAGAGAATGAAAGGACTAATAAAAAAATTAAATATGTCAATTTAATATCCATATCTTCCAGGGCTTAAAAATAAAGAAGTCGCATGCTAAAACAAGTTCTATACTCGTTAGGACAACACTAATACGTAGCAATACCTAAACAATATCTGAAACACGTCGAGAATACAAGAAAAATATTTGTCTTTAGCACGAAAATTAATATGAATGTAATAATTAGACTTTATAACTTGGATAATTTGTAACGTAACTCATTTTTATGTGACTCAAGGTAAAATACAGTCAAATAGCTAAAAATTTGAGTCAAAGAAAAATGTGTATGATGCAAATTAATATTAAAGTTTCACATGTCGCTTTAATATTCTGTCACTAATGCAATTTACCCTCTTTGAGAAATAGCAGTCAATTGACAGGGTTAATACACAAATGTATAAACATGACTACGTGTTTATTGCCAATATAATGTTCAAATAGACAATACAAATTAACATTTAATTATTTACATAAAATAAAACTAACTTTTTCTAAACTAAAGGTTCACTTCAAAGTATCAAATAGCTATTAGCTATCTAAAAGACAATCAAGGTTAGCTTAATGTTGAAATGTTTACCCAATCCAAACAAAGTGCAAAACATGTAAAACATATGCAATAATAGTTAGTAGTATCAGTTGTATTTATCATGAGTGAAGATTTAATGGTATATCCCCCTTGGGCCGCAAATGGCTAATTTTTTTAAACGTTGCAAATAAACCTTAGTAATTTCATTACAAGCAAATGTGTAATTACAGAAAACTTCATATTATATTATCATTACAACAAACTTATTACGTAATTGGTAATACAATAATTCTAAAGTGAAAAGTTAAAGTGAAAGTTGTTTTACAGTCACACGTGATCAGCGTTTTTGTCCCTTTGAAAATCAATGGGTAAACTATTCTCCCCCACAGGACTCCTTAGCTACCCCGTACTAAATCAACGAGCCGGGTAGCGTTATAATGCATCATTATATATTTACATTGCTTACTATATATTTACAACCAACACGTTTCTCGTTCTTTTACTGCTGCTATAAACTTCTGCGTTTCAAAAATGCACAATTTTCAAATTTTCTTAAAATACCTATATTATTTTAACAAGTTAACTGGCATAGAAGTCACAAAATGTTATAGATTTATTTTGATCTCGAAATACATTAACTAACAGATTATTATTTTACATTGTAACACATTCTGTTCTAGGTTGTGCTAATAGCGTAGCAATATTTAAGTTGTTTCATTAAAGTAGTCAATATATACTATCTTTATTAATGACATATAAAGAGGTGAAGACTGTTTTTATCTTATCATCCTTATTGTATAAATTATCCGCTAAAAATGAAGCCCTAGCTGTAAACCAGGTCCAGCGGGGTTGAACAGCTAACGATTGAGGAGTTGGGACACTGTATAATATTTCCATTGACAAAGGTTTGTCGCCCACAACTTCCAAAAGTCTGTGGTATTGGTTGATTGTAAGTTCTCTATTGTGCCACATATAAACAGAAGTCACATCCACATAATCACTTCCTGGCCAAAATTGCTGTATTCCAGTCATATAATCACTCTCTAAAGACCAAATCAAAATGAAAGAAGTTAGATGGTGATGTTTTGTCAGGTAATCGTGAGTTATTTTGTACAATTTTGCAGTTCCAAACGCTCCAGGTCGTCCGCTCCATATTCCAGATTTTTCATTAACAAAGGGAAGAATATCCAACATGCTACAACCCCTGCAGTTTGAATTTGCAACAAATACGGAGCAATTAAATCCAGTTGTCTTTTCCAGACTTCATTTAAGTGGCCGCCGTCATTCACTAAATCGTTCCACCTTTCTTCAACTTCATCAGTGTCGCTTCTGTTAGTAAAAATATCCATGGATCGCAGTGGATGGTCATACAAATACCATACAACGCACACTAACAAGCAGAGGTTCACAAGTGTGTGTAACCGATTTCAGTGAAATTTTTTCCACGTAATACTTAGACCATTTGTACACTACTGTGAAAATATCAGCTGCCCTCATTCGAAAAATTTTCATAATTTTTTTCAAAAAAACACAAAAATTGAGTAGGGAATAACGTGGGGGAAAATGATGCAAAGAA
>JABASD010003879.1:0-10043 GCA_019776165.1 Pogonognathellus flavescens | reverse complement strand
GGGGCACAGGGGGCACGTGCCCCCACCAAATTCCGGAAAAAAGGGGTTATTTGCGGCCGAAGGCCGCAAATAACCCCTTTTTTCGGCGTTTTTTGCGGTCGTGCCCCCCCCCAAACGCCAAATTTTTAGGTCATGCCCCCCCAAACCGAAGTTCTGGGTACGGGCCTGAGTGCTACCACTGTCTTCTTCATCATCTTCTTCTTGTTACAGTTGGATTTGTCTAATATATTAATAAATGTTCAAAATGTAGGAAAATATTGATAACTAGATGTTAGTAAGCAGCTTAGGGTGGCCAAAAAATTAATTGGTACGTTGGATTGGCCTAATATATTAATAAATGATCAAATGTTTTTTCATTTGTGGATAGTCTCCCCGTATTACTACCCTATTTATAACTAACTCTATAAGGGCACAATTTATTCGCATCGTTATGGAACGCCATATTGACTCTTTATTGATGGGCGCTGATGGTGAGGACGCAATGCTTACGGCAGTGGGTACGTCGTATGAAGCCGTTGATATCCCATCTGGTAATATGACGGAAGCATTGATATTTTCAATCGGCAAAACAGTTCCACATGGGGAGAATTTATTGCAACATGTGGAGTGTTCTGTGCCTTTTGGTATTTTGACTTCCTCGTGCGAGTTGAATATGATATTGCGATAATCATCATTAAGATTTACATAATTCTATTTAACCTGCTCCTTGTCGGTCCGCTCACTCCGACGGAAACGCAATGGTCAATCAACTATAAGCTGAACAGCCGTTGATTGGCTTACCAATGCGTCAAACAAATTGTTGTAAGAAAAAGTTTGAAGTTGAAGCAGAAACGTCGAACGTCGATGCAACAGTTTCTGTTAAAGATAAACCAGGCAACGGAACGTCAAATGTGCAATTAGAGGGAAAAAACTCGCGTGTTCGATTTTGCATCAAGACTAAATCCACTCTAAGCTATATGAAGGAAATGCAAGCAATACGTTTTTAATTTATGCTATTTTGAAAGCTGTATTTAGGGGACGGGTTCGGGACCCCTCCATATTGCACATTTTTATGTATGTAGGGCTCCGCCAGACTTCTATTCTAGGTGCCTACCATTACCAGATTTTCGATTCGTCCATCATATTTCGCAAAGTGCGGATAATAATTCATGCTATTCCAATAAATGTATACGAGCATGTTTCCTGTTACCCCTATTATTTAATTTGCACCATTTTAAATATCAAAGTTGAATTTGTTCAAGTTGTTAAAGTTGAATCAATTAACGGAAGAGCCCAAGTTAACACAAATGCATGGCACCCTAATAAAATAGCCTAAAAAATAATAATATTTTTCGTGAAACCCTAGTATTATTTCAGTTTTAAGTAACATTGTCGACAATAGTGTCTATATGAGTTGTAATTATGATTATGCATAAAATGTACCTTTTGGTTAAGTAAGTGTCAATGATTGAACAAAACTTTCCTAGTATTAAACTTAAAAATTGTATTTAGTTTAATTAAAATCAAAAAGATTATTATTCATTGTTATGATACGTCTAAAAAAATTACGCATAAATGACAAAGTTTGTTTCACTATCACATGCATATATTATAAATAACTTTGATACACACATGATACAGTAATATTGTAAAACAGGACAGTAAAAGAAGTAAAATATATTCGACAATAAAACAATCGTAATAAACAAACCTAATAGCTACATTAAAATTTCTTCTTTGATATCAATCATACTTTTACTATCAATTTTAACAAGAGGCGCATCAATTCTTTCTAGAAAAATTCGTAATTCTTTACAGCCAGGTAAACCAAATTTTCTTTTCAGTTCATCATTAGCGCTGCCCAATTTAGAGTTCACCTTCACTTCAGTTTTCTGCCTCACTAGTCGAGAGCTTGATCTCCGTGTCAAAATTCCAGAGCGCTTTGATTTTGATTTATAGGCTTTATCTGTGACTTTTGAAGAATTGAAATGTGTTTTTTCCTCCTCACTTATTTCACTTTCAGATGAAGTCCATTTTTCTTTTACTTTTCCGTTGTACCGACCTACGCCAGCTCTTGACTTACGAACTCGAATTTGAATTTTATCGTGTACAATGCTCATATGTTCAATGACTCTATAACGCATTGTTGAATTGAAATCACATTTAGGACACTTGTAAATTTTGCGTAGTGGAATATTTTCGACAGGAATCTCTTTATGAGAGGATTCGTAATGAAGTTGCAGTTCTGATTTAGAAAACCTCTCCGTTGACGTCGGGAGACAATGTGCGCATTTGTACAAATCGTCTTCAACAGCAGGCTGGTTTTTATGACCCAGTTCGTGAAATTTTAATGAGGCAGTATTACTAAACGTGGCCATACACTGAAGACACTGATAAGGACGAATCATGGCATGGCAGATTTAGAATTGGGATTGTGACGACTTTTCATGTGTTGCCTTAAAGACTTGACCGAGTGAAGAATTCCTCCACATATCTGAAAAACGAGCATTAAATATTTGGAAATTTTATTTACACTTCAGACAATAAAAATATGTAAGTTTGGAAAGTAAACCGAAGGTTTTATAATAATTATATTATGGAAAATTAAATCACCTTGCATTCCGCTTTGCCATAACATTTCGGCATAATTTCAGAGTGTTTTTTCCTTCTATGATGATATAAACTCCCTTGTAAATGAAATGTCTTGCCACAGTCGTGACATAAATATTTTGACTCACCCTCGAAACGGTTTTCATTGTGAGGGTCTTCGTGTTTTCGTTTGTTACCCCAATCGTTAAATCTTCTATCACAATGTTTACATTTGTGAGGCTTCTCCCCTAAAATGAAACAAATTGTGAATAACGTATTTGCAATAAATTTTAAGGATTTAAGGATCGTTTCATTTAATAGAAAAATACCAGTATGAGATCTAAGATGAGCATAATGAGTCCATAATTGCTTGGAAACTTTTCCACATATTTTGCAAATAAGTCTTTCTGGATCTTTGGATCTTCTTTGCCGCTTCATATCTGATTTTTCTTTCTTTACTTTCTCTTTGGGAACTTTCTTAGTTCGTATTAAAGGAACACATTCGTCCATCGGAGCTACGGTTGTATTAGAAGCTGCGTCGTCAATTTTGTGCACTTTAATATGCTCATTAATTCTGAATCTTTTCTGGAAGCCTCGAGAGCAGATTTTGCATTTGTAAGCCAAAACTTGAGAGGTATGAGTGGCTTGATGCATTTTTTCAGATAATTCATCTGCCAATGTAACTTCGCAAGTTGCGCATTTGAATGGTTTCTTTTCTGTCACAGAGTGGATTCGCATCTTATGTTTTTTCAAATCCCAAGACGAACTCAAAGTGAGATTGCATAACTGAAAATAAAGTTTCAAATTTAATTTTAAGAACTTTGAATTTACCAAGCTTAGAAACTTAGCTCAAAGAATAGTGAATATAATTGAGTATATGGTAATTTTGGATTTACTTCGCATTTAACTTTAGAAAAACATTGTGGCGTGTCAGGATCGTGTTTCTTTCTTTTATGGTAAGCCAAGGTGTCCCTCAAGTGAAATTTTTTATCGCATTGATCGCAGGGAAACTTTGGCTCGCCCTGAAATCGGGTATTATCATGTCTTGATTCATGTAACTTCACATTCCCTTGATGGTTGAAACCTTTTCCACATATACTGCATTTGTGAGGTTTTTCCCCTGTAAAAAGATTAAAATAAATAAATAAAATAGTAGAACCGCTGACCATATATTGTGATTTGATAACGGGTAGAAGGAACAAATCATTAATTTCGCATTAAAATCAATTACCAGTGTGAGTTCGGACGTGTACATTAAAATTACATTTTTGGGTAAACTTTTTCCCACAAAAGGTGCATACAAATCTGTCAGGGTCCATTTTCCTTGGCCCTGTTTTCTTTTTTACGAATGAACTTGACGATGAAGCAGGACGACCCCTTCGTGTTTGTGTTCCTTGCGGCGGTGACTTCTCTGACAATGAAGATACTGAAGATTTGGGTTCATCTACTTTTTTTAATTGGGATTCCAGTATTGATGATGCAGGAATTTGAGAGGAATCTTCCACTACAGTTTTAAGATGAGATGGGGTTAGTTTTGCTACTTCCGCTTTAATATTATCCTTAATTCTTTTTTCTTCCATGTCAATATTTTCCTTCTTTTCTTCCTCTTTTACATTGTGTTTTTGCCTTTTCTCTGACGACCTCTTTTCCTTTTTTCGCTTTTTTGATTTTGGCCTTTTACTTTTAGTTTTTGAATCTTTAGTCGACTTTTTAACTTTTTTAATAACACAAGGTAGCGGCAGAACAGGTGCACTTGGCTCGAAAATAACTTCAACAGCGTCAGAATCACCATGGTCATTATCGTCTTGACAAGGAGACGTGGGCGAATTACCAGCCGTACTGTAATTGTCACTGTTGTAACCATCTTTTGCCGTTGTATCATCAATTATTTCTTCTACAGGAACAAGACGAATGTTGAATTCATTTTTATGTCCAGATTCGTCAGCTTTAGTCGTTGGTGTGATTGTTTGAGAAAGTAATGGAAGTTGGGTAGATTCCCAGATATTTGTGGTCGTAATTTGATGACATCTCTCAAACCATCCTGTAATGGAAACAGAAATCCACAATTTTTGATTAATTAGGAATATATAAATATATATATGTACAGTATTGTAAATAAAAAGATACGTAGAACGCCAGAAAAAATAAATAACACTTTTTGATTTTTTTACATATTCTATTAAAAAGGATCGTAATAAAAATATGGGTTACCCTCATAAATTTGTCGTTTGATCAAATAACCATTGTGATGACATGATGTTGTTGCAAACGAATTTACAACACAATTTGCTATTTTAATTTGCATTTGATGAATCTTGACCTGTAAAATTAGTCGTTGTCTTTCAAGGTTGCAAAGTTCCATAACATTGTCCGAACAAAACTGACAAAATGGGTCGCATTGTTGAAACAATGATTCGTTGCCACCAAAAGTATTAGTTGACGAAAACGAAACATCGAAAACTTTGCAAAATAACTCCCTGTCAATTCTGTGGCTGTTGTTGTGCGTTCCTCCCGGTGAAAGTAAAGAGGTGTTGTAGATATCCATATTGCACAGAATGCAAATTTTTCTTTGTACAAATTCATCAGTATTGCCATTGTTGAAATGTGTGGTATTCATTTTCACATCAATGTGTAATTTAAACACTGATATTATTGGTTACTGTTCAAACATAAACATAACTGATGTCGTCCAAATATCTTTGATCTTCAATCGTGTCTGTCTGTTGTATGTGACCCGTCTCTGAAAGTAAAAATCTATAATTAAATTTAAAAACTATGCTTATTAATAATTATGTGGCGAACAAGCTCATAACTGATAAAATAAAAATAATTAGTATAGTTGAATATGAACGTATAATTAATATGTATAATTTGCCAATAAAACTACTTACCTTGTCTTTTAGTTTACTCAATATTTACTATTTCGTTTCGCATTGCCGCTCAGTAAATCAAGGATTACCTATATGAAGAGCAACTCACCTTTAGACCGAACTGAAGAGGTCCTTGTAGTCTTTAATCTTATCATTTTCCTGTCTGACTGTCTGTCGGTGTGAATACAAGGGCGTATTTAAAAGAGGTCACTTGGTGCACAAGGACACATTAGCCCCCAAATTTTCAAACTTATATGCAACTAGATGATTTTATAATTTGTTACAAAACAAATCGAGTTGCATGCTTTCAAAATGCCAAAAAATTACGCAATGTAAGGCTGCAGATTGATTTATTATTGGTTTCATTTAACCAAAATTTTGATCAGGCCCATACCTAGGGGGGTTCTATGTTTGCTCAAGTACCCCCCGGATTATGGTATTATGCACTAGACATTTTTCGAATTTTCGAAAAAATCAGCGAAAAGCATAAAATTTGATAAATTTGCCTTAAAATGCACAAAAAATGGTGTAAAATTTTTTGCGCTTCGCTCGAATTTAATGTGTTTTTGGTTCATTTTAGCTTAAATTTTGCCATATTTTATGCCTATAGCACCCCCAACTTTCTATCCTGGGTACGGGCCTGATCTTGATACTATTTTTTCCGCTGCGCGTGCATGATATATGTAATTATCATTAAAATTGTCTTGAACTGACTGTGTAACCCCCACCTCCTAAATTGCAATCCTATATACTTACGCGCATGTGTGAGCAAACAAATATAAAGGGAGAAAAAGTGAACCACAAAAATGTGGGTTCCCAGTTGGCTCTTATTTATATCCTATTTAGATGAGGTTTATTTATTAGCTGTTAGCCTTTAGCCAGTCAATCATTTTCTTTAAGAATCCGTCAACGATCAATCATGAAAATAATGAGTTATTTGCACCATTAAATTGGCTTACTGTGATGCATCACTACGTGCTACAATTATAGTTATGTATGGTGAGCTAGTTTCTAATAATTATAGCCTTCTGTCTGATCTGGCAATTTCCGAGAGGTTTATTTCTATAGAATTAAGAATTAACTCGATAGGCACTTATGTGCTTGCTGTAGTTAAATGGGATAATTTTATTTTATAAATTTCATTCGCGTCAGAAAATATTTAATACGAAATGGAAATGGAACTTGCTTTGTTCAAAGATAAATGTTTATAAACTGTGAATAATAGATTGCAAGTAATGAAGTTAGACAATTATTTTGTTTTCTTCCGTACGTGATGAATTTGCTGTCAAAAGGTAGTTCTAGTGATTATAATGGGTATGACAAACATTGAAAATATATTTCTCATAAAACAATTAAACACAAAGCTAACTGCGTATCTGTATAATTGATATAGTAAATAATACAGGGGAACATGCACGTATCAAAAAACGTTTATCGCCGCCCCCTCAGAAATATTATGTAGTAGATATTTTTTTATTTTGAACATAAATGTTTTAAAGAAATATTATGGTGTAAAAATGAAAAAAAACAGAATTTTTTCCGCGAGTCTGGTCTGACAAGAATCGACGAAATTTGTGCTTCGCATGAATAAACTGTGAAAATGTTTTAATAACTCCCCTTTAGGCCTGCCAAGTCTTTTCACGACACTTTTAATATTTTTAAATATTAATGACGTGGTTGGAGATTGTGAATAACAGACCGGCAATGGGGAAATATAGGTTAAGCTCTTACCATGATATAATTTTGCAGCCATAATGGTCACTTGAGTCACATTAAAATTTGTTGATTATAATTGCTGTGCACACTGAACTGATCCTGAAGGTAATATTATATCTATGGCTCATTGCATTTTTTGCTGAGTATCATCGCTCCTTTGTTTTCCTGGGAAGTTTGTAGAATTAATTTCATTGTCCCGTGATTTGTGGGAGTAAAATAATTAAAGCACGTGTAAAGTTGTTTAACATCTTGCATTATACACTCAAGATCACTGTACAGAAACGTTTGACCCAACTCTTTAACAAATTTGGTTTTCGAAGCATTTAAAAAAAAATATTTTCGAACTGAATAGCGCCCACCGATTCATTTTATACGACTGAAATATTAAACATAATCATTCGTAGTCAAGAAAATTTCCATAAAAAATTAGTTCGATTTGCTACACACAAAATGAAGTCTGTGGTGGCTAATTACGAAAAAGGTTTTGTTTTGTTTACGTACATAGGAGTATTGAAAACATTGCCAAATGCAGCAGAAAGTACTACCAATAAAAGTCTTAAATTGAAAACTGTCTATGTGGAATCCCTGTATTACATTCTCAAAACCAACACATCGATAAAGGTGATTTATTTGCTTGGGCTCATGTTTGACCTTCTGCCCATCAAATTGGAATATGGTGAAAAAGTTGAAATACTGCTTTGGATTCTTTCATCTTCTCTGGTTTACTGCATTCAATCAATTATGGGGAAAAACTATCCTTTCCTGGAAACAATACGTGAAACTTTTAAAATCCAGAACGAAATCCACAAAAAATTCTGCAGAGATCAAAATGTCTGCGAAAGGGAATTGAATCGACCAACATTTACAGCACTTCTAATAATGTTGTAAGTTTTATATTTATTTTAAAATTTTAGCAAAAACTTTTGTCAAAAGAGGGAGAAATTTCATTTATTTATATGAAACACCGTCACAAAATTTTGTGATTGCTAATTGACACGGTAGATAAATAATATTATATATTACAATACAAATTATATAAACAATATATTAAAGGTTTAAAATTAATTAAATATTAAACTTACAATTAGCGGGTACATTAATTTGAATAATTATATAAATGATCGTGTAAAATGTTACACGATCCTTTTAGAACACTCATGACTACTTTTTGTGTTAATTCTTTGGGAAGCTTAAATCTTTTCCTGAACATCTCTAAAAAATGCAGGAATTGTTCCTCTCGCCCCAATCATCAGCCCAATTACTTCGATTTCTTTAATATTAAACTTTATCTTTAGATCTTCTTCACACTCTTCGTATATCAATTTCTTATTTTTATCCGCTTCTATAGGTTGTTCAGGTCCCGTTTCTAATAAAATAATTATTTACATTTAGAGGTAATTATTTTTCTAATTACCTCTATAGATAGGTAAATAGTTAAAATATCGAGTTAAAACTTTATCCAAAAAAATTCTGTTGTAAGTTCCTTACAAATATTGATTTTAGGCATTTTTTAATCTGTTAAACTTTCACTTTTCTTATTTCCGGTAACTTATCATTTAACATTATTTATGTTTAAAAAATCTTAGTCTATATAACCAATAACAAATGCAGGTTAAAATTTACGTCATCCGGGTCATCCAATTATATTTTTTAAAGTGCTAATACAGTAACTTACCTTTTGAATTAATTAATATAGAAACAAAATTATTATAATTAATACCGTTTGGAATTAAGGAAAGTTAGGAAAGTGCTTTTTTACTATTTTTTTTGTAAAGTCTGTAATTTCTATTAATTTATTTCAGGTCGTTCATGTGCATTAATGAGATCTTGTATTGCTATCGATTAATTTTGGATCCGACCCATTGCACTTACTGGTATTCTCTATTTGCATCGGAAAATGTCATTGTGTATCTACTCGCATTGATTTCCGAGTTATTATATAGTTTTCAAATTCTCGGTGCAAATTTTACAATCATTGCATCCACAGTTTTCTTCGGCGATGGAATATCAATGTGTTTTTCGCACATTAGAAAATTTCTCACTACTACAAAGAAAAATGAATGTAACAGAGCAGAAGATGTGGAAGATATTGTTTCGCTCTGCAATCAAATAGGATTACTTCTGCATTTATTCAACACATCAATGAAGAATTTAATTTGGTACTACAAATTTAATCTCTTAGTTGTCATCTGTTGCGACAGTTATTATTTATTTCAACTTATGCGATCGCATGACGGAATTGATTGGACCGGAGTTGGATATTGCGTAGAAGATATTCTTTGTTGTATGACTGGGATGTACATAATCGTGCAAAGTGCCAGTAATGTAGCTCGTGAATTTGAAAAATGTATCTTTCAAATCAAAAAACAAATTTTTCAGCTTCAAATTAACGCTAGCTTCAAAAAGATTTTAATCACACAGCAACGCTCTGTAAGATTGGCTGGGATTCGCTTGGCCACCTATGTAGTCACCAAAGAAGAAGTTAGTTCTTCTTTCATGAATGTCATAGATAAAATTGTATGCATGGCATTTTGGTAGTTGATCACATCTGCACAAGAAATCTTACTGTTTTAGCACAACTACAAACACACACAATATTTATTAGGTACTGCATATTGTTGCATGACAAAAAGCCATTTTAATTAAGCCTTTTAAAAAGCACATAAAAGGTGTACAACTAAATTATGAAGAACTTGGTCTTATTTTTAAGGGTTCATAATATTATTATTTTGCTCTGTTACTCAGTTTAGTATTATTGTTTATTATAAACCTATTTTTATATATATTATGCAAACAGAAAATGAATAATAATCATTGAATGATTCACCATCTGAAAACGTGTTAGTTGTTTTATGCATTGATTTTTAAATGTTGATCCGACAAGCGAAA
>JABASD010003878.1:0-17806 GCA_019776165.1 Pogonognathellus flavescens | reverse complement strand
GGGGGGGGGGGGGGGCTCAGAGGCAAAAATAAGGAAATTTGATACACTTGTAAATTATTATTAAATAACAATTTTCCCTCAATCTGTTAAGGGGGGCTAACCCCCGGTGAGTCTATGCGTAGATACGCCCTTGAATAAAAGTATATGAAAATAAACACGAATACCAATGCATTTTTGTGTTGGATTCTGATTCTATGTAATAGGATGATATTCACGTTGGGATTCAATTCAATAATAAATGTGGACATACTTTCAGCTAATACGAAAGCTGGACGAGGAAGATTGCTTATCTAAATCTTTGTGTGAATTGCAACTTCACATGGAAACTTTGCCCTGGCAAATCAAACTGCCCAAACAGATAAAGACGATTTTGAGATCATTGAAAAAGTACAAAACATTATTAATCTATATGCAAACATCCGCTGTAAAACCAATCAATGTTAATTATTGCAACATGATAATGCAATGGTCTTCAAAAAATTATAAATGGAAAATAACAAGTTGTAATGTTTATTCTGTTTGCATACCTTTTATAGATCAGGTAAGCTTCGAAAGGAAATGGAAAATTGCCCAGATCAACCTGCAATGTCACAGTATGAAACTGCTGTGGAATTATCGGATTCTGATTCAAAGTTTGCGAATTCTACCGACAATTACCATCAGCAATGTTCTATTCGCTATCATGAATGTTCCCTGTCAACAGATGATATCATGGAATACGTTAACATATTAATTCGTGCAGAATTATTCCTCCTTTGAACTTCGGTAATATTTTATTGATTGCGTTTGCAGATTCATCATAATAATCATAAGTTATAAGACTACCTAGGTATGTAAGTTATACTGATGTACTTCCAATATAATGGAAAATCAAAATTAATATTGGAAGTTGAACTGCAATTAAAGTAGAAAGAGGAAATGGTTTGATATATTTATCTGCAAAAAGCTATATGAATAAATCACATTTAATGTACATTGATTAGAACCTCCTGTTTACAACTTCGTACAGCTCAACAACTAACAAGTGTACACAGAAAATAACGAGATAAATGTAATCTTACTGAATTATCTGTAAACTTTAGTACTGCCAAGGTACTACAGTAATATATAGCAATTTGCATGTACTTTCTTCAAAATAAATATTAACTCAACAATGAATTCTTCAGAAGCTATGAAATTTATTCTCATTTGAATACGAATTACATCATGAAATATTTTATTATTACAATAGTTGCACAATGAGCAGCACATAAAAATTCTATTTTTAAGGTTGTTATAATGGCAATGAGATAATTACAAAGAGAAATTGTTACTTCCAACAATATGAACGAAGTCAAAAATTTCTTCTGAGGTGACGGGACAGTAGTGATATTTCTCCTGGCATAAAGAATAATTTCCACTTGCATGACTGCTATAGCCATTCAAAACTGCACTTTCGAATAATATAGCCACATCATCATTGTCGGCGTCATTTATAGGATCATTTTCAATCAAGTCCTCGTTGTCAGATAACCAAGCGCTCTTTCTCTGTCGCTTTTCAGCAGAACTAAAGCATATTACATTTAAAATGCTTTAATTCCACAGAATTCGGGGTTTTTACTATCATTTTCATTAAATGCATGCATTTTATGCACATTGACATACCGCTTCAAAGAAGAGAACACCAACTTCGTTTCTTTTGACAAATTCAGGTGTGGATTCAGCAATGATTTACTTTGTAACTCACATATTGCTCTGGATGTGCATCCATTAGGATCCAAACGCTTTATGAGCTGAAATGTTACAAAAAAATTTGGCCGTAATTATTAAAGTCGTATAAGATTAGATTCGTAAACACTTAATGCAAAAGTTCTCCAATTGTAAGCAAGAGGACAAATTAATTACCTTTAATATTTCGGAGCCTAACTTTTTTCGTTTTCCTGCGATGTCTGCAATTTCTCGTTTTTTCCTCCCAGAAGGCATTCCATTTATTGTATTACTTAGATTCAAAGGCATAATACCTAGTGTGTTTAGTACTGCAAACTGTAAAAACAATCGTCTTTTTTTAGGTTGTGCATGGGGTAAAAATGATAGATACTATATGAGTTAGCAATACTAATCTTCATTTATAAATTAATTTGTTAATTACCTGGCCAATTACGAGAAACAGAAATACTGTTTCGAATGGGGTCATTGCAAAATACCATCGATATGTCGGCTCTACAGACAAGTTTGTGAAAAACGAGTCTACATCAGAAATTGGAGCAGTGATAAAAATTAACAAAGATGTGAGAATATCTGGGAATTTGAATGCATCTAAACTTGCACCATTTCCACATGTTTCTTGATTTAATCTCGAAACTAAATTGCAACTCATAGCTGCTAATTTTGTATTTTTTTAATAATGTCAGTAATAAAATGCTATTCCCGATTGAGAATCCCCGTCCTTTCTTGTGTTAAAAAATAATTTTGTCACAATATCTCAGTGAATTCATCTTCTATGTACAACACAGGTCTTAATGAACTTATCTCATCATCATATCTCATTAATTATGCATTCCTTAATTGCACTCTCATGGAAATTAAATTATTTGTATTTAGTTCTGAGAAGTTATGAGAAGTATGCTGTAATATGCCGTAAGTGAATTCCACAAGCATATATCTAATCCTAAGTTAAAGTAGTCATGTATTAATACCTGCGGAAATTGTACAGAAATAATAATTTTATGCACTGTGTCCAGAAGATTAGCATTGACGAGTGAGTCATCTCTCAACTGTTCTGCTGTCAGTAATGCATATATCATGAATAAGAATACAAATGAATAAAATACAGTTGCAAGCTGGAAACTGTTGTATTGAATGAAACATAAAGCGCTTTTTGTTTTTAACTGCTATTAACTACAAGGGCGTATCTAGGATTCACCAATGGGAAGGTGTGGGGGCTCATAGCAAAAATTGGGCAGATTAGCGGACTTCGGCGTCAAGTTTCCGTCAATTAACCCGTTTTTCGGAATTTGGGGGGTTTAAACCCGAAGAGCCCATAAGCAGATTTGGTTAGCTATACTGATGGTACATTTTGTATCGAGAAATTGAAACTCTGAAGAGTTATGTGAATACTGTGTACATGTACAGTATCTCCGAAAGTATTAAGCAAAGCAAAAAGTAGCGTTACATTTACATTTCAACAACATACATAAAACATCGGTTAATGACACATGTAGTTGTAAAAAGGATTAAAGGAGATGTGAAGCTAACATACATACTACAACACTTTAACCTCAGTCATAAAAACTATGCAGCGATTTCATGACATAATATGCCTAATTAGCTTCGTTAATACAAGAATAAATAAACCAGCACGTATTTTAATCTCAAAAGAGAAAAGCTTTCATTTCAATGAACTATAGTACTAATAAATATATATCTACGTTAGTTGCAAGTCAGGTAATCAGAAAGATGCGGTACTATAGACTGATATAATTTATCGTTATAGGCAGGTACACATTATAAACTAAAAATCATGTTGGCTCTGTGAATATTGCATATTTAATCTTTGAATTACGTACACAATGAGAATTACCTAGGCACCCATGATGGGTGCCTAGGAATTACACAGTTAGAGATGATGATAAAAAATTAAGTAGGTGAAGGCAGCCAATAAAGAATAAACTTGTGAATCATTGTCACTATACCACAACAAGATTTGACCACGGCAAGTTAGTAATAATTAGCATTTATAGAAGAAGAAACTATAATTTTCATATAATATTCATTAGACACAAGAATGCATAGGTCATAACAATGTAATTAAACTGTTGCTAACAGTTTATTACTTATGCAAGTTGAGTTGGAAGATAAGCAAAGACATCGGTGAAAAAACACAGACAGTGAAGTGTAACGTTTACAGCTAACTTGTATTATGGGGACAAAAACGGGAGAAAATATTCCTTTGTATACTACTGTATTTGTTTGATTCTCATAAGCGTTAAGATGAATGTGTGAAAGCGAGGAGAAACACACAAATTAAATGTGACGACTTGAAAACAACTTTTTGTTCCTGTAATAAAGTGTTCTGTAAATACGCATGAAATTTAATCTCTGACCTTGCAAACTTGAAATGCAAACATTCCTGCACATCATTGACAATGACATACACTCGTCGATATACATGCTACACGATTTACACGAATGACGGATGCAGATGTCAATTTATTTTCTGAAATGAGATATTTACCTATATATACCTACTTCACTATGTAAATACATCATGAACGTATAGTAAAGAGTGTAAATAACTATAACCTTATGCTTACAAATAGTTTAAGCAATAAGTAAATATAAGCATGCTGCACGATGTATCGATTTCGTAATTTGTGAGAAAAAGCAGTACAGTAAACATGTTGCTCATCTCTCTCTGCGAGGAACAGATTAAATACAACCGTTGGATGGGGATGGGACTAACACAACAATAATTATTGAGAAATGTAAGCCATGCAGAACCCAATCTGTATATTATAAATGTAAGGAGCCCTTGTAGTGGTTATAATATTTTCATTGTTATGATTATTTCTACTATACTAACGAATTGATGACAAATACTTCAAAATCATCTCTTAGCATGAAACTGCTCTAGATAGACGATTTCCGTTTTCTCGAGATTAAAGATGTTTTCTGGTTATTTTTAAGCAGCTATCAACCGTACAAAGTACAAAGGAATGTATTAGACGGGCTTATTTTTCTGTTAAGCTATACTATTTCAATGATGTCTTTTGTCCACTTCATATACTACTTAAAAAGAACAATATTAGTATTATTCTTACTCTCATCGTTCTGCTTAAATTGTAACAAATACACAGTGCCACAATTTAGGCTAGAAACGTGAACTGCTGCACTTGTAACCATTTATACGATTTTTTCTGTTGTCTCTGCATGTTTGTTTTATTTAACCTAGATTTTTTTAATTCGACGAAAGTGTAGAAGAAATGTATTGCACAATTAAATCTGTTTTCAATTTAATATCCCTAGTGGGGATTACACTAACATCAATTTTTGTAAACTGTCATGTGCACGAAATGCACTTAAAGCGTGATACACGTAGTATTTATATTCGTCCTCTTGCAGAATGGAATGATGGAAACAATAGTTTACATAATGAAATGGCGAGAGATTTAATTGTTCCAAGTAATCGAATCAACACCTTCAATCCGTTGCAACATGAAGGTGATTTTGAACGAATGATGCGGACTTCATGGTCATACCCACGCGTGGACAACCGAAATCGTTATCAAGATAATTTTAGACCACGAGCGAGATGCACTAAAAATTTGCAAATTCAAAATGGAGATAAACGTTTTCGTGAAAGGGGCAGCTTGGTACAATTTCAGTGTAATTCTGGTTACACGTAAGTAATTAATAATCTGACTTTCTCGAGATTTTAGTTCTACAGTTCTATAGAAAAACGAAAAACTTATTTCTCTGTACATATTGTTTGCATAAATGAATTCCATCATTAACTTTTTAGGTTGGTGGGTGCCAGTTATGCCATTTGTCTTAGCAATGCATGGTCGGAGACCATACCGTTTTGTGTCAGTAAGTTTCTTCAAATACAAATAGTTGCAGTTTATTCTTGTACTCGTTGACAAAGTATAATACATACACAGATTGCTTGAAGGTGTCAAATAATATGCATGTAATTTTATGCTGCAATATTCTAACTAAGGCTAAAATGTTTTATAATAAAATGTCGTCATTTTTAAATATTACAGGAGCTGGTTGCAAAAGAATAGTGGTTCCTCTGAACTCTTTTATGAGGGCAAGTTTTGGTGGTGCTGTGTATTACTTCTACTGCAACCCCGGATATAGCCTGGTAGGATCCGAGGTATTAACTTGTGACGGTACAAATTGGAATGGAACGGAACCTACTTGTGAAGGTATTAACTACCTAATTGTAGTAAAGAAATTCAAGTTTTACTATTGGCCCCTTAAAATTAAATCTAATCTAACCTAACCCAATATATTATTATGATTTTGTACATCCCTTGGGTCACATCTCACACGTATAGCTACAGATTCTGGAACTACACATATCTACGATTCTTGGGATGATAATCACATCACCAACAGTACCACTTTGTCAACGCCAACAATACATTCTCCACCTGTAAACACCACCGTGTTAAATACTACTGCAACCAACACTACGCTTACTGGAAATAGTAGTGAGACAAATATAAATGTTACAAGAGTAGTCATTGAAAATGCAACGCAAGTAGCAGCATCAAATACTTCAATTACTCCTTTATTGACAGCAACCACACAGAATCCAAACACAACACTTAACATAACGCCTCCGTCTAACACAAATGAATCTCACGCGAAGGAGTCTCATGCAACAGACATAAACCAAAATCTCAATGAAACTAACTCAAACCAAGCAAATTCGACAGTTTCCACAAATAATCATGAAAGAAACACAAGTCTTAACTCAAATGGGATGGCAATAAATGCATCAATTCCAGAAACCACGACGAACGAAGTTGCAACCACCTCTGTTTCTGTAACGAACACTGCATCAAATACAGGAACAACGGTATCGCGTAATGCAACAATTCCTGCATTAAATGCAACTTTAGACGAGACTGTAGCAAGAACAACAAAATTAACAACTACCAATACTCCAGCAGCACCCGCGGCGACAACTAAACCAACAGAACCCCCTTCAAGAGCTGTGACAACAATACCCACCACTTTAAGAGTAACGATTCCTACCTCTCCAAGGGTTACTGTACCCACAACTACTACTACTACTACAACTACAAAGGTACCTACACCTACAACTACTACTACCACTACTACAAAGGCTATCGCAACATCCACGGTCACAACTGTCCCATCAACGATAAAGACGATAAATGCGACTGTGACTTCAACAACAAAGGTTACCACAAATTCCACACAGCTAATGTCTACTGCTACAATTCGTTCCACATTGGTTCCCAAAATTGTAACTCCGATTAGGACAACAGTGACTACTCCGTCTATACGGACAACGTCACCCAGGACTGTCATTAGGACAACAAGGGCTCCGACATCAACACGACGAAGGGTGGCTACAACTCCCGTACGAACAACAAAGGCTGCACGAACAACTCAAGCTACGACGTCCAGACGAACTACTACCCCCACAACAACAACAACAACAACCACCAAGGGGACAACAACAATCAATCCCTCAAAAGTGGACACTGCTCAGATTCATAGAAAAACTACGGTTTCTGGTCCAGTTGTAACAAGAAGTCCGTCTGTAAGAACCACTGCTAGGAATCCATGGACGCGAATCTACACAACAACCGTAAAATACGTTCCACATAGAAATGAAGATAATAGTCAAGACAATAATGTACCTTTGATTCCTCTTCGTACGGGAGAAAAGAAACATGATAATTTTCAAGCAAGTATTAATCCGTCAAAATTAGACTTAGAGGGGCAATCTACATCAGGGGGTCATGTAATGTACACGATTGGAGTTATAGGTGTCATCATTGCGACTATTTCGATTATGAGTGTTGCAGGGAGTTACTGTTGGCGTAAGCATTATGGAATTGCCAGAGCAAGATCTTTTGACATGGATGGACAAACTTTGTCATTTTCAACTAATGCAAATGACGATTTTAATTACATGGACCCATATGATGAGGGATTGTAGGGTAAAATTAAGATGAGAAGTGAAGAAAATTATAATGAGTATGAATGCATCGGCATTAATCTATGATTATAGGTTTTCATCCAAAGTGGAATGAAAGTGAATGAGAATTAACTTACGTGTTTGTGGAAAATGTGTGCCACAACTTTTTCATACCATATTTTAAAGTTTCATGATACATAAACCACAGATTGTAACTTTTCCTGAATTCTGAATTAATAGAAATAATTAATTAATTGTATTTTGTGTTATGAAAACAGAAATAAATAAAAATTCTTAATTTATTGTTATTAATTATGAATTACAAATACAAAGTGTTATTATGAACTCTATATCAGAATAAAAATGATATTTGCTGTAATGAATTTTAGGTTCAAGGCGCAGTAAAAGCCTTACTTGTCTGTAACTATTAATCAACAACAGTGCCTCGTCTTATCTATAGAAAAACAACCTTAGCTTATCCTTATATACTAGGTATTTATTTACATCAGTAGTAATTAGGGGGAATTCACGCGTATGTATAGTATATATTCGTATGTATAGTGTAGAATAGTGTATGGCAGGGAGCTGTCAGTACGCACGCATACATGAACCATGTATTATGCTCACTTTTGACTTTTTCATAGAAAAGTATTTTTATAGTATGTATCTACTAAAATACGTATAAACATACAGTAGATGCATAAAATATACTGTATAAAGTCAAAATTAATGGCATTTGTCGAGCTCCTTGTTATAAAAAATGTCTATGGATGTCTCCCTACAGGATCTGAAGTCAAAATCTGCCCATCCGAGATGAAATCTTTCACATGGTTTGAAGTAGTCTAATCCTCGGCCAATTTTAATAACCCAACCGTTGTCCAATCTGAAATTCAAAAGAAAATTCGAGTAGAGTCATCGTAATTACCATGAGCATATACATACAAATTTACGCCAACG
Source organism: Pogonognathellus flavescens (assembly GCA_019776165.1). Lineage (NCBI taxonomy): Eukaryota > Metazoa > Arthropoda > Collembola > Entomobryomorpha > Tomoceridae > Pogonognathellus > Pogonognathellus flavescens. The sequence continues at coordinate 9,186 of JABASD010003878.1, read as the reverse complement.
TAGTACTTTACAACTAACGATGATGATATGTAGTACACATACCTTATCTCTCTATCATGCAAAGACTCCGAGTACTCCACTGTTAATTGAATATTTCTATTTTGAAATTGTTGCAATGAGCTGCTCAATATTTCCAGTCTTTTCTGTTGCTCAGTAAAATTATTGTCTTTACCAGTGCACAAGCGAATGAATTTTAGCTTAGGGCATTTGCTAAGACACAGTTCGGTAAAACGCACAAGATTATCACACTAAAGATATTCAGAAAAAATCATAACAAATTAAATAATCTTTTCAGGAAAATGCTATAAAAGAAGTGTCAAACAAATGAATAATTTTATTTCACCTGATGAGGACTTCTGATGTAAGGATCATCTATTTCTACAGTACGCACTTCCTCATTCAGAAACCTCGAGAACACAGAAACATACGAAAATCCCGTGCCATTTTCTTCTACTTGAATTTGTTCCCTATATTTTCCAGTCTCCTTTAAACCTTCTACATGTTTCTTTACTTTCTCTGCACGGTCCATATACTCTGTAAAACATTTCAACAATTAATTATAACAATTGACACAAATAATATCTGAAATGTACGCACACAATATAGAGTTAAGCAAAAAATGTAGTAGCAAGTTATCTTTTTTCTTAAAGAGACAGGCAACTTCTTTTAATTATTTAGAGGCATATTATCTAATTGATTCCAAATATTTCCAAATACCTACAATACAAATGAAAAGCATACATGAAGAATAGTATTGAAATATTGAGAGAGAATTTTCTTTTATTTAAAGAAATGCCGTCAATATATAATTGATAATAAGACAACAATAATAAGACACGGTAAAATAATGTATAAGAAATGAGAAAACAAAGTACTTAGGTAATATAAAATGAACATAAATTCACATCATTAACCTATATAGATAGTCCCTTTAGTTTATTTGCCTATCAAAGCTAAAGGAAGGAAAGATCACTTTACAAATTACAAACTTTATTAGAATAAAAACATATGTTTGGAAATGGTGAAAGGCATAGCCAGAACATGAATCTCACAGAATTTATTCTGTTAGGGTTTCTATATAAAATTTTGTACAGACTTATTACTATTTGATTCATATGAATATTTCTGATCTTTTGCTAGATCTGCCTGTTGTATGTATCGATGTTATCATCTAATGTATACATAGCGGAAGAAGAATAAGCTTTTAAATACCTTTAATTTTTTTCCGCAGCTTGTCCTTCTTTACTTCGTCTGTAATTGATTTCATTGATTCCATTAAAATATGTAGACCATTTTGATAGGACTCAAGCGACTCTGTGTATCGACCGGTGTTATCCAAAGTAACAGCCCTTGTCAAAATTGATCCAGCTAAAGTCAACACCTCCATGTCTCAGCAAACAGCTAGAAGGTTGTAAAACAAATAAAATATTGTAAAATTAATAAACGTTGTACTGTAATACATTTGTGTTTTTTAAATGTAAGTTAAACAAGTTCATTATTGAATTTCATAATTTCCTAAAATGTACTTTCATCATACATTCACTATAAATTGTAGTCGCAACAAAGAAATGTGTTTTGTTCTCTTTTTCAGTCGCTTTCTATTATTCTCTTTTAGAAATCTGAAACTTTCCCAACCACTTTCACATCTGAGAAAACTATTTTGAATACTGTGAACGCCACTTTCTCTTCACAAAAGACTTTTGTTTACTTTCTTTTACTATATAAAGACTTTGCTTTCTCGGTCACGAGTGTTTAGACCTCCTACAGCGGTAATTACGGTTTGATTAGTTTTACGAAATGATAATTCCATAAATCCTTCATAAAAGTTTTGATTTTTGATATTTATTACTAATTTTCTCTCGGTTTGGTAAGATTTTTTCTCTCGATTGTAAATATATTTTAGTATCTTTGTTATCTAACTCAATGTTGTTTGAATACCTTATTTCAATGTTGTCTGACAGGTGACGGGGAAAAAATCGGACTGGTGTTGTGCGGGAGGACTGCGGATTGAACAGATCGGGCGACAGGAGCACAGCTGAGAAAAGGAATTACCGAATAAGTAAATTAATTTACGATTTTTATTTAACTCTCGATAAAGTAAACCGAAAATACACATTCAACATTACAACAATACCAGACTAAAATCGTGCACACAAGCAATGGTCTTCCCTCTTCGTTTATTTTGAACTTAAACCAATCAATATTGCTGTGTTGTAAAGAGTCATGTTCTTAAATAATAATGTGGTGTAGAACAGACTAGGCTAGAAATGAACGGGGTAAACCCATTTAGGTAGATGTTAGTCTTGTTATATAGTATTAAATTTGAAACTGCTAAGGGGTTTATTATTGATTTGGTAGGTATTAATAGGTCTAGTGTTGTATACATCTTAAGACAGAATAAGGAGCAATTTTTTATGTGATCCATTTGATCTAACGGCATAGTCGAACGGTATAATTACTAGTTTTACTAGACAGACGGTCATTGTTGCTCACACTGGTCTTGCTTTGCTAAAAACTTTATATGTAGACATATTTTTGTTGCAAATCTTTACTGTGGGATTAATTAAAAATTGAATAACTTTTTATATTATTTAGTTGCAAGTGTTATAGCCTCAACATGTTAGAAAATCGAAAAGTGGCTGTTTTCCTTGCTGTTATTGGAGTCACATTAACAGTAGCTGCCGGTATTGTAAGTGTTTATTCATTGTTTCTTTATAATATGATTAATATCGTAATTAATGCAAAATTAAAGTTATGCTGACAATTGTCTAACTGATTACCAAAATTAACGGCAATGTTTTAATTAATAGGAGAGCGATTTCTTCGACAGCCCAGAGGTAACAATACAACTCTCGCATGCCTTTGGACAAAATGACGACACATTTGTCCCACGAGGAAGTGTTACTATCCGTAACTTTAAAGGGCCCAAATACAGTACTGAACAGAAAGATCTTTCACAGGACGATCTCACCATACTAAAGGTATTTCAACAAAAAATGAAAAGCATGGTTAATAAAATAATTCATAGTTTAATTAATAAATTAATGACATTAATAAAATTGTGAATACGTCTAGAAGGTTGCAGAAGAAGATGGATATTATTTCCTGAAATGTACAATCAAAACCCCGTCAGGAGAACAATCTTTTAAGACCTTTTCTCCTGTTGTAAGATTTATGTTTACTTTCTTCTGAGATTTTTATTATTCAGTTCAAAATAAACTAAACTGAATAACATTTATTTTATTGTTTGATTAGCGATCTTTGATGAATTCCGGTCTCTCCGACGTTATAAATTTTCATTTGAGTCCCAATGGAGACATAGTTTCTGTAAGTTATTCCATGGGTCGCAGTGACTTTTTCTCGTCTTCTCAACTCATGGGTGCCAGCAGACCATTACCTCAAAAATTCAATACATCAGTCACAGTTCATCATGGAGAACCTGGACCAGTGTAAGTAAAATTATAGAGAAAATCGCTTACTAATAATTATCTTCCTATCTTTTAGAATATGTGTTTAACAATGTGTTTCCTTCATAGACCGGATACTGCTCCCTACTTGGAGAAATTGGAAATAGAACGAATGGCTAAAGAACGTGGAGATGATCCAAGAGACAACCGAACATTTTTAGGAAAATATGTAAGCCCCTTCTTGTTTGGCCTTTTTGATTTTCTATACTTCATCTTGTTCTGTGTTGTCATTTTTACTCTTCAAATCATATTTTTTGGTTGGCCAGCAGCCGACACAGCAGAGGCATGACATATTTGTTGACAATTTAAGTTTGAATCACACCGTCATGACATAACAGCGTACCCGTACCTTACCGTCCAGCAATTTTTATTTATGATATTCTGATGCAAATTGACTAGTCTATTTTTAAACTCGTTATGATTACAATTTTTACGAAACAATGCAATTTAATGCAAACGAACTACGAAATGGTTATTTAGGTGGTTGCGAAAACATTTTACAAATCATTTATTTATCAATTGAAATATATATACGTACTTCAGGCAGGGTGAATAATTAATATCGTGAGATAAGCATCATACAGAACTGCTACATTTGATGACACTTTTTCTCTTAGCTCTGTCATTTCTGTTTCTTCTTGGTATCTTTATTTATAAAAATCTCTTATTTCTTCCTTTTTTCAAATGAATTTCAGTGGATGTACATAGTCCCAATATTCCTCCTGGTTCTTCTGTCAGGAGCCTCTAACCCAGAAGGTGAAGGTGGAAGATGATAAAATCGTAAAACTTCGCTGTAAATAAAATTATAAAATAATTGGTTATTATTTATCAATAGTGTAAGTGATGCAGTTGCATTACTGTGTTTTCCGAGTCAGTAGGAATAGAAATCAACTTCTAGCTTACAAAAATTGTTCATATTATTATGTTTCGCAGGAATAATTAATATACAAATCTTAATCAATATCACATATACATAATAATTTGTGTCTACACCTTTTCTAATTGTCTGTAGGAAGGCGACTGTAATTTTAATTCGAACCAAAATCTAATTAACAATATATTATTTCAATGACTCAACAACTTTTACATTAAAAGTAGTTTTGTGTCGTTTTTATATTATGCTGTGCAGATTTATAAATATAAAAATATACCATCAGTGTAATTTTAAGTGAATGAATAATGAAACAATGTGTGCAGTGAAATTGTTAAATAATCCTCATATACTATAAGTGGAAGTGTTTATGAATAAAATTGTGTGATTGCTATTAAATAACTTATAAACTTTTACCCAGTTATATTATTTTTGCAGATATTGAATATATAAACATTTTTCTACCAATCTCAATCGGCTTTACTAAAAATATACCTTTAACATCATTTACAACATATTGGACCCCGGAATCATGAATAAATAATAATAATTATAATAATTACCTTATAAGTTTGACATTTAGTCCTTCATCGGTACTAATTTAATTATTAATATCCAACTATATATTTTATAATTTTCGTCGATAATTTTATAGAAGAAATTGTGTAAATTACTAGTGATTTCATAATGCAACTTTCTTTTAGATTTTTCCTTGAAAGTTGAGTCAAAATTAATAGGCCGAAGCTGAAGTAGGTAGCACCATAGTAAAAGCACCTGTAGACAAAAAGGGTGACTGTGAGAGAAAGTGAACACGGCATTGAATGAATGAAAGTATGAAAGTGAAACAAAAGAATTTCCGTGAAAGGATAGAAGGAGTGAAAGTGGAGAAATTACAATGCAAGTGAAAGCGAAGAAATTACAATGCAAGTGAAAGCGAAGAAATTACTTACAATGCAAGTGAAAGCGAAGAAATTACAATGCAAGTGAAAGCAAAGAAATTACAATGCAAGTGAAAGCGAAGAAATTACAATACAAGTGAAAGCGAAGAAATTACAATGCAAGTGAAAGCGAAGAAAGTACAAACTAAGTGAAAGCGGTAAAAACCCTGGCTGCCATAAGTGCAAGCTGGGAAAGCGCAAACAAAGTGAAAGCTGTGAAAGGATGTGTTTGAGATGCATACTTCATACGGACAATACTATTTATCTTACTATTAAAGAAAACAGATGACGTTCTCTCTATCATTCATTCATTCAGTCTATGCGCTGAAGTTAGGGGTGATACATTAACTACGCCGTCCAGGTAGGGAGCTAGCTGTACATGTTATAAGTGTAAAGTGGGTTTGTTGGATGACGTCGTACAGGAATTTGTATTGATATCTCTCATCTGTCGGCTCATTACACAGCACACTGAGCACACAGCCGCGTTCTCATACTGATATGCTAAACTAACAAAGGAAGACATACCCCGTCTGGGGATATCCTCTATTTGGGGTATGGCGCCGTTCCTGCAGCGCAGGGGCCTGTTTCTAGTAACATTCTAACATAACAGTAGTCATAGTCATAACATTATATCCAAAAAGGTTAGATAAAAAAAAAAAAAAAAAAAAAGACGGATCTAACAAAGTATCGGAAGTTACATACTCATACCAACGACAATAGTGTTTTGACGAAAAATCTACAATAATTTTTGTAATAATACGTTTATTAATTTAGTCCATTGCCTAAACTATATAAACAAAACAACATCCAGCTTTCTGTCTACAGTAGTAAAAGATTTACGTCGCATATGAGCCTGAGCCGACGCAAAAGCATGGAATCTAATTTTCTACTCATTTATTTCAAAAATAAGCAACGTTTTGCTTTACACGTCATGAGAATTGAATTGAAATGTCTGCACAGGACATTATTTGAAAATTATGTAGTTTTATTTTTGTACAATTTTCATTACAAAAATATATTCCTTGTCATGTATATGTCGAGTTTGTGATGTGTGACCTAGGTCACATACGATTTAACCGATTCACTCCATTTTCGAACTTGACCTTCCGGTTGACCCCAACAACAAGTACACAAAATTTGAACGAATTATGTTCATTCATTCTCGAGTTATCACAAGTATAGACAGATAGACAGATACACAAAACGTCTTTATGAAGTATCTTGATATTACAAATTTTTATATATTGTCCAACCCAGCTCAGCAAGAGTAACGCTTAAACAAAGCAATTTTTCTACGCGTAATCATTTTCTTGGAAATTATTCATAAACAGTTGCAGGCACAAAGACGAATGAGATTGGTTACAATTGTGAGACCCAGGTTATAAAATTATAAATGTTCGACTGAACTCATAAAGTTGGATAATATATCTGTAAACTATGAACTCGATCTTGCGATACTATTAATCTGCACGAGAAAATCCCAGATGACGGACTACAAGATAGGTCTGCTAGTAGTGCAGTTAAAAATGACAATATTCATCCTACTGAGAATGACGAAAAAGGAGAAATTAAAAAAGTTCTCATATTTCTATTTTCATTAGGCCATGCTATGCTATTGGTGAATTTCTCCGTCATCAGAATATTATGAGATTAATTATGAGATCGGCAACTGTGATCTGCGAATGCATAATATCATAAAACTACTCAGAGTATGAAAGTAAAAAAATATATAAAAACATGCCAAGTGCGATGATGACTCGGTTCAAAGTTTAAGGTGGATGAGCAAAATAGACCACAAAACGTTTTTTGTGAGCATATTTAAAAGGAACATATTTTTTGCATTTACTCGAATGTATTTATAATTTCAGAATATTGACAATAATTAATTTACGGATATGTCGAATTTGTAGTTAGAAATTCAGAAAAAATGGATATTTGAAGATAATTGAATCAGAAAATTATAGGGTATTAGTAAAGTAATTTACCAAATCCAGTAGGCAATTTCAAAAAGTCATGGAATTTACAGATGAGTTAGAATCTTACAAAATCGGATAGAATCAGAAAAGTGTAATTCATCAATTCAAGTGCTTCCTTCAAAGGCTTTTACTTGCGCGCCTGTCCACCAGACCCTTGCCCTCCCTGACTTTGACCTCCTCCAGGTGGGGTGTAAGTGTTGCTTCCCTTTCCACTGTCGTAGTAAGTGCTCCCATTGGGGTTACTGTAGTAGTAGCTCCCATCATCTGTAAAGAATCAAGTCAGTCATTACACTGATGTACTTGTCTCCAGATTAAAAAGTATTTAATTATATTATTAGACTTCACTTACTATTAGAATAATGATACGCGTTGGAGTTTGGGGCTCCTGTCCCATAGTCTCGAGAGCAGTAATGATTTCCCTACATACATACCAGAAACAATTAATTAGAATAAAATGAAACTCGGTTACGTTTCCTGCCACTGTCTGTCACTCAAGTCATATATATCATTGATCCATTTCCGGTATATTGAGATAATATAAACCTTGACGAATTCCCTACCCCCACCCTCCGCCCAAAAACGTCAGGTACGTCTACTTTATTTCAAAATTATGTAATTTTTTTTAAACTTCTTACCTGGGAGTTAGTCCCGGACGATTTGTAATCAAATCCTCGCCCACCACCACCCCCACCACTTTGCTGGCTGTTGTTTCCAGACATCTATAAAAAAACAGACAAATTCTTTGAGCTTTTTACAGTTTTCTTGGAAGGGAGAGCAATTGACTTTTGACTAGAATCTAATTGCAATTTTAGTATTTTGAATTTTTACTATTGCTCACCAGTAAGTAGTCTATCGACGCCAGTAGTAATTCTTAATTGGCCAAGGCACGAAAAATAGGTTGATGAAAAATCGTTTGCTTTCCTTTGTTAATGTGAACATGAAGGTTCAACTTCTGAACATCGACTAAACCAAAAAACTAACTGGCAAAAGAATATTCTCCAGCAAAGATGTGTGTGAACTGAAGGCAGAATGTATGCGATGAAGTTCGATGTAAATCATAAAGTTGGATATTAGATCCTTAACACGTCGGTGGTATTTGTATAAAACAACCAAGTATTTATTTTGCTGTCTCAATGTCTCAATGTGAGAGAAGACACTAAGACACGGAAAAGAGCGAATGAAGAAAGAATCTTTCGGGTGTTTTGCACCCTATAAGCCACTTGTTGATCAACCTATTACAGTCTATATGGTGTTTGTGTCGAGATTTTGTTTCCTCTGTGGTTTGCAAATTGCAATGCAGCTCTGTATTATTACTGGGTATTTGCATTGTTAGGAGTTTAGGAGTTGATCCTTTTGTTTGTTCAAGCATTCGTATCGTATAGCCTCGGGTAATGTTGTTGTTAGTGTTTGTTGAGTAGACGGTGCAGGTCTGTCTGCTGTCTGCAAGTACAAGTCTGGTGTTTGTGCTCAAACTGCAATCTTAAAAGTGTAAGTATAAATTGTTTTGTATTCTTCCAAAACAAGATTATAAAGAAATGTTTAGCTTTGAGATCAAAATCCTAAGGTTTAAATGAAAGTATCATCGTACACGTTCTTACTTAATGATTTTAATTTTATTATTTGTTTTAGATAGTTTAGATTATAATCAACCTGGTGGCTGCCCTGCAACCGCACGCAACGCAACCAACAACATTTCGGTATCTTCAAATCTGCGTGTTTTGATTTTGGATAATAATACGGGGATTTACATTAAATGTATGCCAGTCTGCCAGTGGGTTGATATACGGAGATACAAACAACGTGCGATGGTCTTTAACCAGGGTTGGCTTTATGCCACCAAAAGTGAGTTTTTACCACCACCCCGTCATAAACCCTGTTATAACAGGGTTTTTCCCGTCGGAAACTGGCAAAAACTGGCAGAAACTTGACAAAAA